>PVJI01020963.1:0-27972 GCA_004026765.1 Micronycteris hirsuta | reverse complement strand
AGACAAGATTCTGATCAAGCTGCAAATTTTATTTAAGGATCGCGGGTATATATACTGGTTGGCTGAGGGGCGTTTGCTGGAGAAGCTCGGTGGAGTCGTGGGTCTTACTGATTGGTCCTCTTGCTCTAGGGGCTATATGCCTTTTATGGGCAACGGGGAGCTTATTGGCGACAGGGCTGTTGCACATGCGCAGTGCTATGGTTTTGCTGATGCCGGGATCCCAACACTCCTCCTCCTCTTTTCCTTTTTTCTCTGTCTCTGTCTCCTCCCCTTTAACAGAATGTATTATTCCTTTTTAGCAGAATATATGAAAAGTATGCTCTTTAAATGATGCTGTGGGATGTTTCTAAATCTTTTTCTTTGGTACATTTGTGTTTTCATTGTGTAAAATTCTCTGACTTCATTCTTGTTTTCATAAGTGATAATATTTTTAAATTTCTGAGAAAAAGCGCTTGCTTGCCCAGGGATCTCATTAATTCTTCCCATTTAACTTAAGGTGTATTTATCAAAATAAAGGGCATTCCATGAAATATGTTTGTACTACTCTGCAAAAACCCTTGCTGAAGAGACATTTTCATAGTAGACTTAAACCTTGTTTCATGTGTCAGTTAGATGGCTACTGATAAAAGTTAACCATTTTGTATTAACATAAGTTACCAGAGATTGGTTTAGTAATTGCTTAGCTAGAACAAGTCCCCATTTGCACAGCTGCCCTTTCCTCAAGAAAGAGGTTGTAAGTTACTAAAGAGTCCTAGTAATTGACCTGGATCTATGCATAAAGTCTAAATAGACACAGGGTAAATTGCATAGCATTTGGTGAAACAAGCTACTCCCTGCTTCTCTTTCAACCCATAATGACTTTAATTCTATTAGGCTTATTGCCTGTTGTTTGTTACGATACTATTGTAAAATTGTTCCCTTTGCAATACAAAGTTTAGAGTTAAACAGCCTGCTTTTCTTCTTAAACTATGTGCGCACTCTTGTATTAGAGCAGGATTTCATTATATTTAAAAACTTTTTCCACTGTTTACTTTATCACTGGGGTCAAATAAAGGAGACAGAGTCAGAATTAGTCTCTTGCTCAGGAGGAGGGACATGATGAGAGAGAAACCACAGTGGAAATCAATTGTGGATTTATTTGTATTTCCACGGCTCAAAAATTACAGGAACATTAGCATTGTTGGAAGAAAAAGCATGGGGGTGGAGGAGTATCCACATTTTTATTATTGTTCTTAAAATACGCTACAAATAATCCTGGGATATTTTGGTACAGGGTATTTAAAATAGTCTATGGATCATAAATATTTTTAATCAATCTCAAAATTTTTCACAGTAAAAATATATACTTCCCAGGCTGAGCCTACCAAAAGAAATTTATGAATGCTTTCCCTTATCTCACCTTGAAAAATGTGTATATATAAGGTTGAATTTTAGATTTAAAAATAAAACTATTTTACAGGTTCAAGGAATTTTCATGCAACTTAAGAATCAGATCTAAGCAGATATGATCCAGGGATGGGCTCGCGTGTTATCTCTGGGACAAGTTACTAAATCTGTCGTATAGACAAGTCACTAAAACTTTCTCTCTCTTGTGTGTCAAAGGGGACTTTTGTGAAGAGTAAGTGACTTAGTACATGTATAGTACTTAGAAGACCCCCTGGTATATTGCAAGTTTTTTTTAAATTAATTCATTCTCATAATTATTATGAATGTTATTATGTGGACTAACACTGAAAGTTTACCCACCCTATGAGGTCTAATTCAATTCATACCTCCATCAAACTCATGATAATATTAGATTTTCCAGTAAATTCCGTGACCAGATTATGCAATTTAACATGTGATTATACAGTTAAAGCCCTATGATCATCCTACTTGTGAATATCCCACAGATAGAAACAGACTGCTTCATCTTTCACTTACCAACTGAAGCTCTGGGAAGCTCACTTGGGCTTCCCTAAATTAGATTTCTACTCTTTTGGATACTCCTAAACACATATGTGTACCCCTAACTAATTTACATAATATGGGGGCACAAGGATAACAATTTGTGCATAAAATCCACTAGAAAATTAAGAAATATTTTAAGATTTCATCTGATAACACTGCAGCCATTCTATTAGTCCACACCATTACAGGACCAACATTCAGGCCTAAGATATAAATGCATATGAAATATTAAGAATGTTAAAGAACATATGTTTAAAACAATAACTTTTTTCCTAAAATTGTCTAGAAAATGTCCAAATGCCCCCTTAGTCACTATTGTCCCTGAACAATGGAAGCCACGACTTATTATTTTGTTCAGATATTCTGATATGCATATTATTTAGATTTCTCTGGCATTGTATCCAGTTGACTTAGCTCATGGTCACTTATTCTGAAATCAGCATGAAATCATAGGGAATGGGCTTGTACCCTGAACAAAAGAGCCCAGCTGTAACTTTCCCTTGACATTAACAATTTGTATACAAACATACTTTTGTTTTATCACCATGGCAAAAAACAATCAACTTCACATGGTTGTGTTTCTTAGCCTGCCAAACATCTTGTTAAAAGTGATAAATTCAATTAGTTTTTAAGTTTATAGAGTGTCAATCAATTTGACATGTTTCTTTTTCTTCACTACAGTAAATAAACTAAGCTGCTTTCTTTTTCACCTTTCCCCTCTACTCTCCAGCCATCGATAATAACAGGCATAGGCATCACCTTTGGAAAGACTTGGGTTCAGCTCATGTACTTACCACTCGTGAGCATGGTTCCCCAAACATACCTCCTAGGACCTGCATCACAGGCTGGTTATGAGTATTAAATGAAATACAGAACATACTGTGCACAGAGCGCAGTACCCAGCACACAGTAGGATGAAGTGACCAAGAAAAAAAAAATGCTTACAGGTCATAAACATAAATAAAAAGTTAACTTAGGTTTGGGTGATTTTGAAGATGGTGGTTCTGGCTGTGAACCACAGCAGCAAAGATCAGAGTGATTATAGGGAAGAAGGCAGCTGCAAAAATAATGTGGAAAAATCCAAAAAATATTTTATGAAATGATGGTAGAGCTCAAAATAAGGAGTCAAAAAAATGTAAAATCATTTTTTGTAAAATCATTCAAATGATGTAAAATCATTTGAATGATGTAAAATCATTCCAATCGTTCCTGAAGGGTTTTCAGGAACTACTATAAAGGACACATGGGCAAAACCAAGGAGAAGGGTGGAAGCAAGGGAGGGAGGTGGGTTTGGATGGGGAGGGGAGGGGAGAAAATACAGACAACTGTAATTGAAGAACAATAAAGTATTTTTTTTAAATGTAAAATCAAAAGTTTAATGTGGACAAGTATCTTTAAGTTAAATGTGAGTCCTGGGTGCATAACCGCTTTATGGAGACAATCCATTCAGGCCCACCTATGGCTCTGCTTAGCTAATGGAATGCAGTTCTCCAAAGTAGTATTTTCAATGTTTCAGAGAAAAATAAACCCTTATTCCCAGATATACAAGCACTTCAACCACCTAAAACCAAACAAAATCTTGGAAGTATCATATTTTATTATTAAAACTTATGTGTGCTTTATTTGCTATTTTATAAAATATCTGTATTCATCTTAAAGTTGTTTTTAGCCAAAATTTTGAGAAAACTGAAAGCTGCAGGGACTCCAGCAAGTCTATTCCTGATGCTCTGCAAACTCCGTGGCATACTGCCCTCTACTTCCCTGGGGACATAATAGTGGTTTTGGAGCAAAGGGTAAAGAAATACTTTCAATGTTGCTGCAAAGCAGATGATAAAAGTATTAAGGGAAAAACACACCTTTATTTTAGGTCATCTGCAAGTCTCCCCAAGGCCTATGCCCCTTTAAGCGTGGTTATAAAGTTTTAAATCTTCCCTGGAGTGTTTGGATCAAGTACTCAGAGTAGCCAAGGACTGGGCGGAAGTTAGGGAAAGGAATGATGTGCTCACTAAACAAGCCCCCAAAGTGCATTGACTATTGACCACTACGGGCCATAAGCAACTGCAGGTCAATTAATCTCTTCTCAGAACTTTCGTGTCTCTTTAGACCGCTTATAAGGGAGGACTGGCTGCTTGGGAGTTGGAACCTTCTGGCTGTACTTATGCCCATGCCCTCCCTAGAAACTTAGGTTGTTCTTTCATTAAGCTAATGAGAAAAATATTCCTTTTTTGACAGCTGACAGACTGTATATACCCCAAAATACCAGTCACAACGTATGCCTAATTAGTTTATAAATTATGCTGTGCTGTCACACCCCTCTTCTGGGAGTCAAGCACTTCTAAGTGTTTTCACTCCTCCCTTGCCTGGGGCTGAAGGAACACACCGTTGGCACCGGTCTTGTCTTGCTCACACATCCTTAGTCCAGTGGGGGGTCATGTTTATCTTCCCATCAGTGGGTGGTCCTGCTCTATCTGTCTTGGTGCAGTACAAGATGCCCAGTTTGACTCTCAGGATATTTGAAAATATTTCTTAAAATGCTTTCTTCCTGGAAGGTGCTCATCTTCAACGTGTTTTCTGTCCTGCTCTCTTGCTGCCAAAATAACAGGAAAAAATCATTTTTCAAACAACCGGAGTTATTTTTTATTTTCATTGTGAAACATTATAGGCAGTTTTTGCACTGGGAATATAAGCTTCTGCTTGAACCCTAGGTGTAGAATTCATCTTCAAAAACACTTAGGGCTTGGTAATAGCTCTAGAACTGCCTGGAAGGCCATCAACAAGTCACGCATCTTCACACATTGTAGTCGGGAAACGTATTTATAAGCTTTACGTTGACTGGTGGTGGAGTGCGGGACACGTATAAATATGTGTTTTGTAGACTAGCGGTAGAATGTGGGTAACGGATAAAAACGTTTATTTTTATACTTTTTATTGCTCTAAAGGGATACTAACATGCAGATATACGATTCCAAAGGACAAAATTTGGGTCTCTTTAACACAGACAATGGTGAATTATGTATGTATGTTTTAACGATTATCATACAAAAAAACACTACTAAAACTTCATTCTTTCTTTTTTTACATACGATTAACACAACAAAAAACAGTACTAAAACTTCATTCTTCTTTTTTCACAATGAAGTTTAAGAAAGAAAACTTCATTCTTCCTTTTTTTACACATTTTACGTACTTTTTTCAAAATATTTTCAATAAATCAGAATTTTTACATATTTTATTACTTTTATTTCAATTTCCAGTGAGTTTTCCAGTATTTGTCTGTTTAAAATTTAAGAAAAATAATTCAGTATACATTTTATAGTAAATCACAAAAAGTTTCATTGAAAAAAAATATGCAAAACTAAAGTTATCGTAATTTTACTGAATGTTGCCATTTGCACAAAACATTAGCAAAAATGGCCCGCTCCACCTGTTAGCTTGCGATAAAAGCTCCCCGCACTCCATTTCAGATACAGGTACACATTCAATCACTACAATGTAATCCCCTCTGTTGCTACTCAAATTCTTATAACAAGGCATATGTAATTTATTCACAAATAGAGGATCTAAAATACAAATGCTCTGGAAAGAGGTAATAATTGCTGTAAAATTACACTGAGGACTGAATGCCCTCTTAGATCCTTCATTGGACCATGGGTAACAAAGTTATCATACTTTTGGATCCAAGTAACAGAAAACCTGATTCTGATAGATTGAACAATAAGGAAAATGTTGCAATTCACACAGCAAGGCATTCAGAGATAGGGAGGTTCTTGAGTCGGTAAAGCTGGTAGCTGAGCAGCGTCAATCAAGAACAAAATTTCCTCTGTTCATTTGCTCTATCACCCTCCATATGTCCGTCTCTCCCCTGGGACTTGTCCACTCATCAAC
Source organism: Micronycteris hirsuta (assembly GCA_004026765.1). Lineage (NCBI taxonomy): Eukaryota > Metazoa > Chordata > Mammalia > Chiroptera > Phyllostomidae > Micronycteris > Micronycteris hirsuta. The sequence continues at coordinate 22,137 of PVJI01020963.1, read as the reverse complement.
AAACAAAAGCTCACAAGGTCAAACAACAATTTCATATCCTAGAAGGGGAAAGAGAGGGCATATCCCTCCCAAGATTCCCTTTTCAAGAGGGAAGAAATTTTCAAAACAACCCTCTGGAGAGTTCTTATTCATATTTCATTAGCCAGAATTGTGTCATACATGCATCCTCTATGAATCATGAACAGGAAGAATTGGCTTGTCGTGATTATCTTAGACCAGTGATTCTCGAACTTGAGCTTGCACCACAGTAGCCTAAAGGGCTTATCACAACAGACATGACCGTATTTTACCCCTCAGTGTAATGCACAATGAACATGTATCTTCTTCACTCTGGGGTCTTGCTGATCTCCTGGCCCCTATCCAAAAAGGTTACGAAGATCTTTTCTACTCTCAGATCCTCAAATCTATCATGGTATGATGGTTAATTTTATGTTGACTGGGCTGAGGGAGGCCTGTAATGCTGGTAAAACATTATTTCCATGTATTTCTGAGGATGTTTCCAGAAGGGATAAGAATTGGAATCAGTAGAATCAGTAAAGAAGGTCCCCACCTCACCAATTTGGACAGGCATCATCCAATCCATTGAGGGCCCAAATAGAACAAAAAAGTGAAGGAAGGAAGGAGTTACTCTCTCTGTTCATTAAAAAATTTATATTTTTCAGGCAGAGAAAGACAAGCATCATATGATTTCACTCATATGTGGAATCTAATGAACAAACTGAAATAACAAACAAAATAGAGAGATTTAGAGACAGATTTAAGGAGGATGGAGGGATTGAGCAAGAAGGAAAAAGGACTCATGGACATGGACAACAGTGTGGGGATGGCAGGGGGAGAGGTATAAGGGTCATCTAAAGGGTAGTGAAAAAAATACAGTAAAAATTATTAAATAAAAAAATGAAGTCCCAGGATACTATCAAATCCTTATAGTTGGAATACAATATTACATTAGTTTCAGATGTCCAACATAGTGATTCAATGTTTTCATACTTTACAGTGTGATCACCACACTAAGTCTAGTAACCGTTTCTTAAGCAAAGTTATCACAATATTATTGACTATATTTCCTTCACCATTTTTACGCAACCTGCCACCTCATTCCCCTCTGGCAACTATCAGTTTTTTCTCCATTTCTATGAGTCTGTTTTTGTTTTGTTTGTTCATTTGTTTTGTTTTATTAGGTTCTACATATAAGTGAAATCTTGTACCGTGTTTGTCTTCCTCTAACTTATTTCACTTAGCATACACAATACGTTCTGAGTCTATTCATGTTGTCACAAATATAAATGTAGCAAGATTTTATTCTTTTTCATTGTCAAATAATATCCCATTGTGTAAACATTTGTTATTCATAGTATTCTATAAAAGTCTTTAAAGAAAGAACATCAGCAATTGATTAGGAATGCTGGTAAAACATTATTTCCATGTATTTCTGAGGATGTTTCCAGAAGGGATGAGAATTGGAATCAGTAGAATCAGTAAAGAAGGTCCCACCTCACCAATTTGGACAGGCATCATCCAATCCATTGAGGGCCCAAATAGAACAAAAAACTGAAGGAAGAAAGGAAGGAAAGAAAAGTGGGTCAATTAGAGTGGTTATATACATCTTTATTCATTATCTATTGATGGACACCTAGGTTGCTTTCATATCTTGGCTGTTATACATAATGCTGCAATGAACATAAGGGCATAAGGGTACATATATCTTTTTGAATTCATGTTTTCATTTTCTTCAAATGAATATCCAGAAGTGAGATTGCTGGATCATATGGTATGTCTGTTTTTAATTTACTGAGAGCTTCCAAACTGTATTCCAAATTGGTTGCACCAATTTGCAGTCTCACCAATTTAATGGATTTATTCTTGTGTATGGTGTGAGTTGGTGTTCTAGTTTTATTTTTTTGCTTGTATCTGTCAAAGGACACATTGGTTGTCTCCATGGCTTGGCCACCATGAATAGTGCTGCAGTGAATATAGGGGTGCATATATCTTTGAAGAATGTCTTCAAGTTTTTCAGGTAGACACCCAGAAGAGAGAATGCTGGGTCATATGGTAATTCTATTCTTAATTTTTTGAGGAACTGCTGTACTGTTTTCCATAGTAGCTGTACATTCCCACAAGCAGTGAATGAGATTTCCTTTTTCTCCACCAATTGTGACAACTCTTAATACTGTTTTTTACATAAACAGACACAGGTGAAGTTAAAGAACTCATCAATAATAGTTTTTGAATAGCAAGGTCTCTGAAACCAGAAGAACCCAACCACTTTCACAGACCCTCAAAAAATGTCCAAGTTCTACTAACCAAAAGACATGGGGGGACATATTTCAAAACACAAAATATCAGGAAAAAAGTAGGAAAATATAAATATTTACTTTCTGCTTTCCACTACCAAGTTGAAAACACCTTTCTTCCCTCATGAATTCAGAGACGTCAAATGATTGTTTTATTGCATCTCTAGATCCCCAAAATGTCAATGTGATTTCAAACAATGCACTTATTTTTTAAAAACCCCATTATAACAGCAGCATTTAACATGCTTTTCCGCATCAGTTGCCGAAAAAGGAGCGATCACTCATATTGTGCAGCACTCTGTCAGATGTGCCTGTTTTCATCCTCAGGGTTTGGTGAGTTATTTTAACATATTTTTAAAATAATATATGTGCCAAATATAATAAAAAGCTTAACTAACCATTGGTTTAAATAACATTTTATTCCAAGTGCTTTCTCTTAATATTTTATATTTGGGATCCATTTTGGAGATTTTTGAGACATCTAAATATTTGAAAATCTTATAAACATACTCTAGAAACCACCTCCACATCCATATAAAATAATTAACTGAAGAAATGTATTCTAAATGGAAATATTTTTGTAATAGCTAGTAAAACGGAAAAGAAAGAAACGTAAAAATTTGATACTCACGTCAAAGCTTTTTTTCTGTGACATTCAAGATACTCCATTACATTAGAATAGTTTTCAAAACAAGTTTCATCTCCCACAAATCGTCTACTAAACATAATCTTTTGTTTCAGTCATACAATCTTTAAAATTTCTAATACGTTAATCTTCTTACACAGCTGCTCTCCGTGCTAACTGTACAGTGACTACTGACTTTAAATGTCCTACCCTTCACCCCCAACAAATGCTTGCCTTTTGATTGTTTAGATCAATAGAAATATAATGCCAGGCCATACAGGTAATTTCAAATTTGCAGTAGCCATGGTTTTTAAAGTAATTTAAAACAGATAAAAATAAGCTCTATAATAGCTTTATTAAGACATAATTTGCATATCATAAAAATTCACTCTTTTAAAGTGTACAAGTCAATAGTTTTTTGTATATTCACGAAGTTGTGCGATCTAATTTTGGAATATTTTCGTCTCCCCCAAAAGAAACCTTATATTCATTAGCAGTCATATTCAATTCCTTCTTGCCCCTACCTTGTTAGTTAATCTACTTTCTGACTCAATTGATTTTCTCTTCCAGGGTGTTTCAAATAAATAGAATCATACAACATGTAGTCCTTTGTGTCTGACTTCTCAACATAATAGTTGCAATGTTCATGCATATTACAGCAAGAATCAGTCTTTTCCTTGGTACTGGTGAATAACATTTATTTTATGGATATACCACCTTCTGTTTATCCATGTATCAGTTGATCGACATTTTCACTTTTGACTGTTATGAATAATGCTGTTATAAACATTTGTGTACAGGTTTTTCAGTGGGCATGTATATTAGTCACCTGTACTTCCATAACAAAATACTAAAGACTGGGTACCTTGAACAATGGAAATTTCCTTTTTCACAATTATGGAAGCTAGAAGTCCAAAATCCAGGTGCCAGTATGGTTGGTTTCTGGTGAGAGATTGCTTCCCAACTGTAGACAGCCAGATACTTGCTGTGTCCTCACATGGTTAGGGAGGAGAGAGCAAGTTCTCCAATATCTCTTCTTACAAGAGCACTAATCCTATCATGAGGGCACTGCCATCATGACCTCCTCTAAACCCGATTATCTTTCTTAAAAAAGTGACTTCCAGCCAAGATGGAGACATAGGTTGATACTCTTTGCCTCCTTGCAACCAAAAAAAGGACAACAACAAATTCAAAACAAAACAGCCAGAAAATTGATGTGTATGGAAGTCTGACAATTGATGTGTATGAAAATTGATGTGTATGGAAGGAGTTAAAGAAGAAACATTGATCCAGACCAATAGGAGGGGCAAAGATGGGTAGCCGGGCCAAGAAGGAGGAACAGCTAGGGAGTGGCTGGTGGACCACGCACCCTGGTAAATACCTAAGTCTCCACCCCTTACAACATAACAAGCATGCTAAGACAAAGAAATATGGCCCAAATGAAAGAACAGATCAAAGCTCCAGAAATAAGACTAAGCAATGAAGAGATCGCCAACCTATCAGATGCACAGTTCAAAACACTGGTAATCAGGATATTCACAGAAATGATTGAGTATGGTCGCAAAATAAAGAAAAAAGTGAAGGTTATGCAAAGTGAAATGAAGAAAAATGTACAGGGAACAAACAGTGAAAAGAAGGAAACCAGGATTCAAATCAAAGATTTGGAGCAGAAGGAAGAAATAAGCATTCAACCAGAACAGAATGTAAAAACGAGAATTCAAAAACATGAAGAGAGGCTTAGGAACCTATGGGACAACTTTAAATGTCCCAACACCTGAATCATAGGGGTGCCAGAAGAGAAGAGGAAGAGCAAGAAATTGAAAACTTATTTGAAAACATAATGAAGGAAAACTTCTCCAATCTGGCAGATGAAATAGACTTCCAGGAAGTCCAGGAAGCTCAGAAAGTCCCGAACAAGTTGGACCCAAGGAAGCACACATCAAGGCACAACATAATGACATTATCCAAGATTAAAGATAAGGAGAGAATTTTAAAAGCAGCAAGAGAAAAGGAGACAGTTACGTATAAAGGATTTCCCATAAGACTATCAGCTGATTTCTCAAAAGAAACCTTACAGGCAAGAACAGGCTGGAAAGAAACTTTCAAAGTCATGAAAGGCAAGGACCTACATCCAAGATTACTCTATCCAGCAAAGCTATCATTTATAATGGGAGAGCAGATAAAGTGCTTCCCAGATAAGGTCAAGTTAAAGGAGTTCATTATCACCAAGCCCTTATTATATGAAATGTTAAAGGAACTTATCTAAGAAAAAGAAGATGATAAAAAATATGAACAGTAAAATGACAATAAACTCACAACTATCAACAACTGAACTAAAACTAAAACAAAACAAGCTAAGCAAACAACTAGAAAAGGAACAGAATCACAGAAATGAAGATCACATAGAAGGTTATCAGTGGACAGGGAAGGGTGACAATGGGGAAAAGGTACAGGGAATAAGAAGCACAAATGGTAGGTACAAGATAGACGGAGGAGGTTAAGAATAGTATAGGAAATGAAGAAGCCAAAGAACTTATATGTACAACCCATGGACATGAACTAAGGGAAGGGGAATGATGGTGGGCGGGGAGTTACAGAGCAGAGGAGAATAAAGGGGAGAAAAAAATTGGACCACTGTAATAGCATAATCAATAAAATATATTTTAAAAAGTCCCATTCAGAATACTATTACATTGGGGTTAATTCTTCCATGTATGAATTTGGGCACAGGAGACACAATCTTTCAGTCCAAAGCTTAACCCACAAAATCATTAGCAAATAGAATAGTTATGATTTTAAGCCAGTGGTTTTGAAGTGTTTATACCACACACACAAAAGCAGAAATTGATCCATCCAAGTGATGTGTTCCTGTAACAAACCTAAAATATGTGCATTTGTCTTTAGCATTGAGGAACAGAAGAAGACTGGAAAAACATCAAGAAGGTGGCTTAGTGGAGCCTCATAGTAAGGAATCGCTTTGGAAGTTAGAAAAAAAGAAGATGGTGTTACATATTGGCAAAAGATAATAATAATAATGAAACTACCACCCACAGTAACTCAGAAGATCAAAAAATTGTGCTTTTGGCTAAGGAGATTTCAGGAAGGAATGTTGACATGTTAGTTGTCTTCTTTTAATTGTAGATAGTGTCCAAGGAAGTGTCTCCAGTCATCAAAAGATCTTCAATTTAAAAATATATATATTACTCTTCCCAGCAAAGATAGCATTTAGAATTGAAGGGCAGATAAAGAGCTTCTTAGACAAGAAAAAGTGAAAGGCGTTCACCATCACCAAACTAGTATTATATGAAATATTAAATGGTCTTGAAGAAGAAGAAGAAGAAAAAGAGGAGGAGGAGGAGAAAAAGAAGAAACAATAAAATGGCAATAAATACATATCTATCAACAATTAAATCCAAAAAACAAAATGAACAAGGAGAACAGAAAGAAAAATACAAGGCTACCAATAGAACTTGGCCTTAGGATCAAGACTAATTCAAAGATGCAACTGCAAGTTTTTTGGTGAAGAACTTAGAATGACAAGAGTCAGTGAATCACAGATTATCTTATCTGGACCAAAGGGCTCCTAAGGGTACCCTCTCACACTATTTCACTCAGAAGCCAAAGTAGAGGATGGCCTGTCTTGAAGAGGTTTGTGAGTATGGCTTTTCTCTAATGTATCTGACTATAATTTGATACATAGGAAATCCACAATATTTTAAAGGAGATTTCAGTTTATATATTAAATGACTCCAAGGTTCAATAAAAGAGTATAAGAGATTTTAAAATTTTATGTGTAAACAATTTAATTTACCAAATTATCATGGAAAACATAAAAATCACATGGTTAATTAAATGTGGAGGTATATTGCAAATATATTTTCCTTATGTTTAAGGAATATAAAGAATATCTCTAGTACATATAAGTAATTAAATTTAATATAGTCTATGCATATTTACCAGCTCTATGTGCATATCTATATGTATCAATATGTATATGTATATCTATACCTATATATCCATATCATCTATATCTATACCTATTCCTATATCTATATCTGTATCTACATTTGAGTTTGCCTATCTTTTATCATCATGAAACTGCCAGAGTTTTGATGATGGCAAGGAAAGTAACTGACCTAGTTAAAATGATTTACTTATCCAAAGCAACTGCTTTAGTAATCTCACACTAACAAGTTAATTTCATTGTCCTGTTTTTCTTTGTGACTGCCACAGCTTGCTCTACAGGAAATAATAGAAGGGTATATACTTATACTAAGTAAATAGAAACTAAACAGTTGATATAAAGGTCAGCCATGTGAATATTACCTGTTGAGCTCTTTGAGGTTTATACTAGACAGTGTCAAAACACAGCTTGAATGTTATGCCTATAACATGATCCCTTATCTGTTATCTATTTGACATAGACACACTGATTTTAAATATCTTCAGCTTTACTAAAAAACAAATAAACCAGAAATTTCAATGACTGTGTCCAACAATAAAATGGCATTTGTAATTGTTTGACAATTTTCTTCACATAATTTCATCATTGTATTTACAAAGTAGCATTTAAAAGTTACATGGTACAAGCATACCTCCCTGGCTTAGATACACCCATGTTCAATGATATTATAAGGTAGTTCTTTTCCATCCTTGCTGTCCATTAATACACGTGCTGCACAAAAGTGTTGGATCTATCTTCTGGATTCAATAAGTGGGAGTTCGTGTTTTTGTGACACCTTCAGGCATCCTTTCAAATCTCTCAGCACTGTGCAACCTCTGTAAGTGCATGGTACTTAGTGTGCTGTGGTGGGAGCCAGGCATACATGCACATATATTTGTGAAAAGAAAAAAGCGGTTGGAAGAATAAAGAAGAAATAGTTTATGTTAGGTGGTCAATATACTTATTTTTTAAAACTATTCCACATGGAGCCAAAGCCGCCCTTATTTTAAAAGTTCATCTCCATCACTCATCTCCTCAGGACACGTTAAAGTGCCAAAATTTGCTAAATGCTTTTATGTGCGAAGCCATCATTGTTCCCCTAGCAGAATCCGTTGCCTGCCAGAAATATTTAATAACCTTATTGGAACACCCTCTCCACTTAAATCAAGCAAAATTTTTCAGCTTATATTTCAATTCCATTTCTAGACAAGCCTCTGCTAGCCCCTGGTTTCTTCCTCTTCTAGGAACATGATTTTTTTCGTTCTGAAGCATGTAGCTGACATTATAGCTTGCCCCTCAGGGGAGGATAATTTGCTCATTGTAGATTAGTTGCCTACAGCAGGTAAGTCTCACCTGGGTCACATCCTTTAAGGGTATATCCATGGACAGAATTGCATGGAAACTTTCGCTGGAATGTGCAGGACTCTGCCCTGGCTTGTCCTGCTGTATGGTACACTTTCTATCCAGGGCTAATTCTCTTTGAAAAGCTAACACCATAATGACTGTATCAGTAACTTTTTTGTATTTTATTCCTTTTTGTTTTGTTTTGTTTTCCATGCTTCCCATGAGACAAGCTAGCTATAGAAATGTAAACTGGCATTCTGGAAATTTCTGACTCAGATATTATACAAAACCGCTAAAGGAGTTTGACTTAATCTGTCCAGCCTAGTTTCTATACGAGTTGGATAAACTAGAAAATTAGTAAATATTTATGCATGGTGGTGTAGGAAGACTGTTTTTGATGTCATGTACAGAGTATACACCTAAAATAAGAAATTTGGGCTGTCTGGTCAACAAACTATAAAATATTTGGGATCCTCTAATGTGACCTGTTTGATATCATGAATTCTACATAGATGTTAAATTTTATGGTAAATGTTCTCTTTGTGTTCTGGTACACTTTGGCCTTGGATTAATTCTCTCTCAACCAGTAATATCACTAAGAAACAGGTGTTAGCATAAATGACCCTTCTCATACTCAATTAATAATTTTAAACCTGAAGTTCATGGTATATTGAAATACAATATAGCTTACTTATGGCTTCATGAATTACACGAATTGCATATATGTGCATTTGGGAGAGAGAGAAGGGTCTTGTAACATTCTCAAAGGAGACTGAGTCCTCCAAAAAAATTATAACTGGTATTCTAGGTTAAAACTGATATTTTGGAAGATATTGAAAATGTAGATGCAACATGGTAGTTTAAATGATTAAAGATGATACTGGTCTTTCTTTTCCATTATCTGTACATGATTATCTATGGCTTTCCCTCTGTATTAATTTCCTATACTCATTCATCATTCTATTATTCATCATCACCTAGAATCCATTATTAAATTTAATTTAATGTGCTATGCTTTTTAAAGCCCACTTAAAATAGAATGCGGAAGTGAAAAATACTGTTCACTATAGACTTTTTGTTGCTTGAATTGGGAGTAATTTGTGAATGGTGGGAGAATACGAATAAAGTAATTTATGACAGAAAATGTTTTACAATAAATTAAAACTAAGGAATATGTGAAAGAAGCAAACTTCTAAAACTCATAAGCCAATAAATTAAGTTATTCAATATGTTTGCCTAAATGAGTCAGATTAACTAAATTTATTTCTAAAATTCATTAAATCTTTTCATGAAAGTTTTATTTCACAATGTGTCCATAACTCCTAAATCTATACATCTTTCTTGTGCTAAGTGTATCCTTACATTTATTGGGTAGCTAAGAAAATTCCATTATAAATCATGTAAAAACATTGCATATACACTTACCAAGCTATTTTTCAAATTAGGAGGCAAGCTAATTTCAACTATAATTTCATGATTGCCGTTTCCTTAGATGAATATTCAGAATCCCTTAAAAACAATAACGAGGAAAGTACTTTTCCAAGACTTGGCATGGTAGTAAGCATCCAAGATGTTCCCCAGTGACCTCTGTCTCCTTGAATGCAAACTCTTGCTGGAGAGGTTCAGTCTTAGAACTCACACACTGATGACTACCTCCTGGCATTCATACTTTCATGTAACTCCCTCCAAGGGTTTACGATACATAATCTGTGTGACCAATTAAATTTGTAGAAGTGACAGTATATTACTGTGCTATAGATTATATTGTCCCTCAGTCTAAATTCACCGTTTTTGCCTGCTCAGTGAACATGGATATAGGCCCTCCAAATGGTCTTCCTTTGCCCATAGAGGGCACCATAGAGACTTTGCAGGAGGAAAAGCTTTTCACTTCCTGGTTCCAACCAGCTCACTGGAGCACCTGTGGTTCTCCAGAGCCTATTCATGCTATAAGGCCTGATTCTCTAGCACCAAGCTCTCGAAGAGTCGATGGCTCTGAGTGTCCCTAGTGAGACACAGCCCAGGAATAGCTTTCCCCAGAACCTCTGGGTCCCCCAAAACCCAAAAAGTAGATTTCTGGGAAGTTCTACGACTGCAATGCTATGGAGATGTTCCTGACATCCAATCTGTCACAGTCACACCTTCTGTAACAAGGTGTAGATATCGTCCCTGGGGAAGGGTCCTTCCCTGAGTATTCTTTCAGTCCTAGAGGTAATAGTCTCCTTATTTCTTCTGTTCCTATATTCTTCAGAATTCTTTTTACTTATTAGTTAATCCCTCATTATTCCAGTACCCTGTTAATCATTCTTTTTTTTTTTATTCTTTACCTGAAGATATACTTATTGATTTTTTTTAGATAAAGAGGAAAGGGGAGAGAGAGACAGAGAGAGAAAGAAATATTGATGAGAGAGAGAAACATCCATTGGTTGCCTCCCATATGAGCACCCACTGGGGATCGAACACACAACCCAGATATGTGCCCTGACCAGGAATGGAGCCCACAACATTTTGGTGTGTGGGATAACAACCCAACCACCTGAGCAACCCAGCTAGGTCCAGTTAATGGTTCTTTATATTAAACTTTCCCTAGTCAGCTTCCGGGTAGTTCCTCTCTCCAGACTGAACCCAGACCCAGTCACTGCTGGATTTGGTTATAAAAGACACTGTCGTTTCTGTCTTGTCACACATTCTCTGACCGTGTGTTTTGGGGAAACCTAACTGCCATGACCTGAGCAGCAATTGGAGATGTCTATGTAGGAAGGAGCTGAAAAGCCTCTGGCCACCAGCTGTGTGAGAGAGCTTACAAGTAGATGCTCCAGCCAAGTCAGGCCTTCAGCAGAGACTACAGCCCTGACTGACAGCTTGATTGTAGCCGCCTGAGAAACCCTGACCCAGAACCACCCAGCTAAGCTTTCCACAGATTCCTGACCTCAGAAACAACATGAAATAATAGAAGCTTGCGGAATTAAGTCACTGAGTTTGGGGATAATGTGTTCTGTAGCAATAGAGAATTAATACACTTGGCTTAAAACTTATTTTTTTAAAAATCAAGTTATTTTTGTATAAAATCTTTATAATGAAACCTCTTTGTAATCAATAATTTAGATCAGTCAATAGAGCATACTTATTCTACAACATGTTAAACTGACTCAGCTCAGGAAGCTTATGTGACATAGTGTGAAATTCACAGGTTCTGTCAGATAGCTGCCAAATATGACCGGGGTGAGCTATTTCATTCTGCCGAGCTTCAGTCTCCCAGTGGATGACTAATACAGCTATTGGTGTGAATTTAATGGGTGAATGAACGCAAAGGACTTAATAAGGTGCTTGAGAAAGAACAGGCACTATTACGATTAATACGATAAAACTTTAATCCACATAGAGAATTAGAACAAATCTTAGCAGTTTGTTTAAAAATAATTTAGTCTGCAGCATATATTTTTATGGGCTCACCTTCCATCATGCCATGTCAGAACCTCATCACCATATTGTCTTAATGGCTCATTTATTTCTTTGTAATTTCCAGTAGACTATAAGCTGCAAGAAGGCAAATATTATGTTCCTCTTGTTCATAATTGCAGCCTCAACACCTAGAATAATATCTGACATTGTAATAGTCAAATAATAGTATCTGTTAAATAAATGAGGGCTCTATGTCATACAATGACATTCCTGAAGACATTTTAGTTACAATTGCCTTGGGTAGTATTGAACTGAATGAAAATGCCGTAGGTATTTAAGTAGTATAATATCAAATGCTCGTACTAACATCAAATCTTTTAATTATAGCAAATGCCACTGCAAGTATACTTTGTAATCTTTACAAAAATAAAATGCAAGAACAGTAAGTCCTGAAACATTTCAGACTTCTTCCCACCATAATCAACACTTCACAAAATGTCCTGTAGTACACTGATTATATTTCATAATTCTTTATCCCTTTACATAACAAGATTGAACATTTTTATCAATAAGTTTAACTGTAACAATTACCAATATTCCAGAACAATACTCTTTTTTGGTTGACAATTTCTCTTCTCACTACTAGCTGCGAAACAAGTGGCTAATGAGGCGCCCTCTTTCATCATGTGGAATTCAGTCCAGTCAGAGTCAAGGACATGTCCCATATTTACAATGAAATTATGGTTTCCTCATTAAAAGGCAAATCCTTCATTTAAAAAAAATTGAATGGTCCTTAAAATAGAATGCCAGATGGCTAAATTTGGGTGTTGAAGAAAGTCAAATTCAGGAACACTTTCTGGCACCAGTCCCGAAACATTTTCATTTGATTATGGATTGAATATATTTTCATTTAATTTAAACTCTTGCCTCTCTGTATGTTGTTCTGAGATAGGTGAACTCATGTTGGTAGACAAATTGGCCTCAAAATTTATGCCACTCTACTTAAATAATCTCTTTCTGTCAACATATTGGAAAGATGGCCTTATGCTTGGTGACACATTTTCAGTTATCAAGGTCACATAGGTCTGTGGTAAAAAGTACATATGTAATGTTCTGCCTTTAATGAATGGATATCAGTGAATTACCACAGGTAAGCTACAGTACACTAGGATCATAAAAGCTGAAAAATACAAAGCACATAGGCCTCTCTGCTGTGTCATGATAGATTTCACTATTCTTATCCATACTTTCTGTTTTGTTTTTATCATGTTTGTCCTAGTTTTAAACATTTTCATATGCATCTTCATTATAGATTTAGGTTGAAAATAATTATTAAAAGTGTATCTCCTGAAGTACAAATAGGTAGTTACAAAATAGTCACAGGGATGTAAAGTACAGCGTAGGCAGCATAGTCAATAATATTGTGACAGCCATGTGTGGTGCCAGGGGGGTCCTGGAAATATCATGGGGACAGTTGTAAAGTATATGGTTGGCTAACTACTATGCTGTACACCTAAAGTTAATACAAAAAATATTGCATGTAAACCCTAATTGAAAAATAAAATTTAAGTGTAAAAAAAGTATACCTCTTTAGTAGTTATTACCATACATTCATGATTTATTGCAGATTATGCTTAGGTTTTAAAAAAATTTCTTCCCATTTTTTTGCCCAGCTGGTGTAGCTCAGTGGATTGAGCGCGGGCTGGGAACCAGAGGGTCCCGGTTCAATTCCCAGTTGGGGCACATGCCTGGGTTGTGGGCCAGGTCCCCAATGAGGGCCATACATTGCTCTTTCTCCCTCCCTTCTCCTCTCTCTTAAAATAAATAAAATAAAATCTTTAAAAAAAAGAATGTTTGTTAAAAAAAAAATTTCTCCCCATTTTTAAATGAACTTAGGTTTTTTCTGCCATTCTCGTCTTTCCATTTAAGCCAGTACCTGTGGCATCCCTTATAGCACAATTTAGCTATCATAGTGAGCCACAGACCATCAAGTACATGTATTTGAGGTCAAACCTTGGGCTGGCGGTGGCTCCACTGAACTGCACTTTGTGTTGTACAATGTAAAATTGTGTAAGAGCAATTGTCCCACCTATTCCACCCGGTTACGGTAAGAATTGTATGAGATATTGCTCATGAAAGCGTTCCAGAAGCTGCAATGTTTTCTACAGCTATGACGTAGAATTATGTCTACCTAATCCACTTATGTTTGCCCTCTTTTCCAGAATTGCATTTTTGTGCATAATGACTCTCTCCAAACCTGTTATAATTATTTCGTCTGTAATGAACAAACTTGACTTTCTCCCAAAAATCTTCTCTGACCCCACAGCTGGGTCTTTCAACTTTGAGCTCTTCCCTCTGACCTTCTGACTTACTAATTGTATTCATCCATTTCTAATTTGTCACTAGGTCCTACTGTGTAGGTACTTGTACTCATTGGTACAGTTTATCGTACCCTCGCCCCCACAACCACACAGCGGGTTCCATACAGTAAAGCTCAAGCCCTACTGATCATGGCACCTCTAATGCACATCTCACATGGCTCTTGCACACACCTGTGTGAGGTACCTAACACGCTGTATTTTCATCTCACGCGACCCCTTTACACTACTGCTGATTATCCTCTTTCCCCTCTTCCTCTCCACAACTCTTGGAATGAGATGCTTTCCTTATGGTAAATGAATTATTGAAAAATGACTTCAATAATTTAAAATTCTTAACTTATATTAAAGCTTATATTAAAATATTTATTCACTGTGTTAAAATTTACTTTGGATATTTTAAGTTAAAATTTTATCTTTTATATTTATACTTTATCTTTATATATTCAAAATTAATACATCCCTCTAGCCAAAGAACAGAGAAAAATGCAATTTGCCATATGACTGATTAGCTGAATTATCTATCTAAAAATGATTCCAGGTACAACTTGAATAACAAATCTCAATACAAATTTGGATGCAGGTTCTGCTGAAAATAATGCTTATCAACAGATAAAGTTAATTTTTTTCCCTCAGATACTTGGGAATATTTTTCAGGCCAAATAGTTTGATTGACAGTGAAAAGATATCTGGCTCACTCTGCTATATCTTTAGCATCATCTAGAGCTCTTTTAAGGCAATGAGTAAAGAGACTGAGGAGAACAAGTTATTGAAGTGTAACCGTGTTTTACTAGGACTCATCTTTACTTATTGGTTTTTAAAAATTTATCTGAGAAAAAGCCTGTGTGTAATAACATCATGAGAAATCAAACTTGTTGCTAAATATTCGTTATCTTCCAGGAATCTATATTATAACCAAAGAAAAATATGTCACAACACCTTCATTTTTCTTATAAACATTTTATGAAAAACTATGGGGTTTTTTGACATTAAGAATTAAATAGGCATCCAGTACTGGACTTTAGTGAGATTTTTTACTAAACAAAATATAAGGGGAATTTTTTCATGACAATTTATCTATCTGCTCCCCAAGTTATATGTTCTCAAAATACTCGATAAACATAAGTTTTAATATAGTGCTTCTCTAAGTTTGCATGATCCAAGCAAAGTTCACAAAACATTTTGCAAATTTTACTTAATTAAACATAATACTACAACTTTGTTTTAAAAGTAATGATTATAATTTCTTACAGATAATTTTTAATGAGTTTGCACTTTGCTATACCCCTCATATATTTTCTTCTCCTTCCAGGCACAGGTGATGAAATTGTGATCAACGTTATGAAATTGGATCACAATTATTTCTTTAATCAAAACAAACCAAGCCTTATGCCATAGGTGTGGAAATCCATAATGCTATGCTATCCAATTGCAGTCCTATTTTGAAATCAGCACTTTTGGCCAAACACATGGAGTAAATTATATGGAAAATAAGAAGGCATGTTCTGTCTCATGCCGTTGCCAGGTATGCTTCATATTTAGATATAAACAATGAAATAAATTCAAATTTCACAATAGTTGAGTCATTCTGCCACTGTGAACACTTGTAGTTTATTTGTAGTTTCTCATGATTGTATTAATAGCAAAATTTTCTCTTGATTGCAATATTTGTCTTTACACTTAAGCTATTACACTCCCACCATGTTACCTGTGCTTATTTCATTCATTACTAAGCAATAATTCAATAGAAGCCTCTCCCGGAGGAAAACTCAAACCTCAAATTCTTACCAAATCTCTTTTATGCCCAAACAAGGAGTGGGCTGGGGAAAAAACAACATACAAGACATGATAAAAAAAGTTGCTAATATCTCATGCACTTGGGATCTAAACTCTAAGATTTCTGCGAGTGCATACTATGTAGTATCAGTGTATGATACTCTAAGCATCACTGACACATGTTATATTCTGACAACTTCATTAAAGAAGTATCTGAACAAATCAGAAGCAAGCCAAAATGTTTCTGCTTTTCTTAACAATTAGGTTAAGCTGTTAAAGTCCTTAAGATGACCTGAGGATGACATCTAGCTGATTGGAAGAAATGCCTAAAGCTCCAATAGAATGTTCTTATTTTACATTAAAGTACTAGCACATATTGGAGAGAAATCTCCACTTCCATATGGTCAATACAATATGGAGGAAATATTTTAAGAATATGTTTACTTTTGCCATTTCCATTTTTCTATCCTGCGTTTCATGCACTGATTTATTGCTCTCCAAATCTTTGAGGAAGATGAGTTACATGAGATTTAGGAATAAATATTCATAAATTAATGATTAAAACTTTTATTCAACACTTCTAATTGAAGTTCCTTTGTGAGTAAATATGTATTCTAAACACCATTTTGACAATAGTCTATCAGTGGTGCTTATATAAAATATTTTAATTTTCATATGGATATTTCTTCTATCCAGCTCTTTTCTAGTATAGAAAATATATCTATTAGTGTATAGTCCTTCAAATTACATTCTTATTTTAATAACAATCACAAATTAATGATGTGTAGTCACATGCCCACTTTCTTAGAGGAAAATAACCATATGCTTCAATAACTAAAACTTCTATTTCCACAAACTAATTAAAAGGGCTTGTGGTACAGTAATCAGAAAAACAGGTGTTTCATTTAGTTTCTCTCCCTTCAAGGTTGAATAGTTGCAGTTCAAACTTTCCTGCAATTCCTTTAAAGTCAAGGGAAGTCACATAGCTCTACACTGTCTATCATACGACAATACCCTTCCACCCCACCACAGGATTTGGGACAGAATATAAATCAAGAAGAAAAAGCAAACTATTTTTACAGTACAAATATGAGTGGGGTTTTACATGTTAAAATATGAGTGGGGTTTTTCACAATAGATTTTGGAGATTTTAGCTCTGCTTGAATCCTGTTTACTTTTCCCTTTAATAGATTGAGGACATATATTATTTTTAATCTTTGAGGAGATGTAGCCTGCTATACAAGAGATATTCTATTCTTCTTTTTCCAAATGTAATCATCTTATCAAAACAACAGCTCTAGGACATGTTCCTGGGAGAACAGAGGGCATTACACGTGGTTTTATAATGCACGCAGTCACTTTGGACGACTTCGACCTTATTCCTGCTGTTAATTATTTAGACTCTGACATATTGCAATAAAACATTTCATCAAGCCCTGCAGTCCAGGGAATGATAGGCATCAAAATTGTATTGGTAATGCAAAATAAATGGATAAGGATTGAAAATAATGAGTTTGGTGGATTACATCTGTCATAGTGAATTATTATTGTTGAACATAATAGAGCAAAGCACTACAAAAATAAAGCTTGTCTTCTCCAATTAAAAGTGAGACAACTACTTCTAATGAGATACAGAAATTCAAGTGTGAATTATTAATTATGTACACAAAAGGTTTATCTTGTTGCCCAATCTTACATTTTTGTACGTATATTTGTATAACTATAGAACAAAATGTCCCCGTGGTCAAAGCTGGTAGTGGTTTATAATGGCTCTTGCCAGAAACTGGAGAAGACATTCCATTTGGCCACATTTGACCATACAGGATTAAAAAATAGAAAAGCCTTGAGTGTGTGACCAGGCAACCAACAACAGTCCCAGATTCTGTCACTGATTCTTCTGTTAATTTTTTGTCTGACACGTGTGACTTACCACTGAACTCAGACTCATCATCTCTAAAAGTGGAGCCTTGAACTACACTGTTGTTAAATTCAACTGTAGCTTCAAAACATTTCTTGATTCTTGATATAAAAGGTTTTTTTTAATTGTGTGAACCTGGTAGATTTTTTTTTCTATTGGTAGAAAGCTTGGTGGAGAACTTGCTTGAAAAGTAATCTAAGTTGTTTTTCTTAGGAATTCAGACATGAAGGAACTGGATGCTCATTATTTAAAAGAAAGGGTTGTCACAGAATATTTTATTTCACTAGTCAATGTTGACTAGTCAGAGTAGGGGTAGAGGAAAGTTGAGTTTGGGTCAATGTGCACAGAGATTTCTGGAAAGGAAAAAATGAAAGCACACACACTTCATTCCTTCAGAATTTGAAGTTAGGAGAACCACCTGGTTGAGGATACCTTGAGAAAAGCTTCTACATTTCCCTGGCAAGAACATCAACATCGCCAGAGCAATGGAGAATCTGGGTTGTCGATCAGGATAACATGGGGTGTGAGTCTGCAGGGGAGTGCTAGTACTGTCTTACTGCTGTCACACAACTGATGGAGACAAGCCTCGCTGGACCTGTTCATTCTGGCTCACCGTTGTGCTCTTGTGAGTAGTAACCATCATAACAGTATGAGCTACAAGAGCATTTTCTGCAATATTGGGAGGAATCAAAAGCATGCAGACATCATCTCAGCAGGGGAAAGCATCTGCTTTAGGACACTGAATGAGGTCCCAAAGCAGAGTTCAAAAATGGCCTTAGTAGACCAACCAGAATTTTTCATTCTTTCCTCCAGCAGACATCTGGAAGTAGCACTGGCCTATGTGGATCAAGTAGTGGCCCCAGATGATTTAGGAGTCAGAGAAGAGGCTGAGATGATGAACTTTTAGTTCATAAAGTGAAGGTGCATTTCAAAAATAATTGGAAAAAGTGTAAAATAAAGAATTGGTAACCATAATCGGTGAACCAAGTCATTTAGTTTCGTGTCTTACTAACTTTTTCTAAACACAAAGTAACATATTTTCAGTGCACAAAGCTTACAGATCCTAGACAATTAAAAAGCAAAATCAATAGTAATATCTCCTTCATCGCTTCTCGGCCTTTTGGCTAAGATCAAGTGTAATAGTAATATCTCCTTCAGAAATAGCTACTGCTGAAATTTTGAGTCATCCATGCTAAACACAGGTATATCTTTATAAAAATGGGATTGCATTGCTTTGTTTGCTTAGCAAAATATTGTAAACATTTTACAATTCTGAACTATTACTTTAATGGGTATATTATAGTCCATAACAAAATTTGCCATCATTTAGTGAATATTTTTATTGTTGGAATTTTAAATTATTCCCAATTTTTAAATAATTTAAAATGGATAGCCTTGAACAAGACTTTTTATTCACATCTCTGATTATTTTACTTAAATGGAATTGCTGGATTAAAATGTAATATGAAGTAACTTTTAAAAAGAAAATGTCAGCCATATTTTGTTGCTAACAATCAGAGGTTTTGCACTGTAATATCTACTGTATGAACTTGCTCAAAAGGGGCATTAGGAAAGTACAACAGTAATTGAAAAGGAATATGGTCCCTTTGAAAGAAATCAAATTGTGCAGCTTTCAAGGAAACCGGAGATCATTTGAAGAGTTCATGTACAAACCCCCAATAAACAGTATTGGGATGCTATCAGAATGGTAGAATACTTTTTGTCTTAAAGAAATAATCATGGAGGAAGACAAAGAGGTAATTGAGTAACAAAGTAGAAATATTCGTATCTTAGTAGAAAGCATAAAGTAATGAAATTTACATTGCTTACATATAATCTAAAAATGTAATATTTCTCTTTCTGCTCCTTCTCATAGAATAAAAAGCATGAAAACAGTTGAAGCTAAGGAGTTAGAATGAAAGTCAATGCCATCATTTTACATAAACCTCATGAAGTTTCTGGGCTAGTAAGTAATACAAGTCAACAGACAAATGTGCAAGGCGATAAGCGCTCTATCCAATGCAAGCAGGGTGCTTAGTGGGCTCTACAAAAAGGTCCACTAATACAAACCTGGGGTCAAGTGAAGCTTCCTAGAAGAGGGATGTTTAAGCTGACCTTAGTAAGAGAAGAAAACAGAAAAGTACACTGAATAAGAAGTATAGGGCACACAAAGACCAAAGGGAGCAATGAACATGGGTACAGCAGAGACAGAGAAGGTGTGACAGAAGCATCAAAGGCAACGCATGAAGGAGGAAGCACATTTAATGGGTGCATTAGAGATGAACACAGATTGGCAAAATTCAGATCCTGAAGGGGCTCTCAGCCATGCAAAAAAGCATGGACATTTTCCTGGTACTAACGAGGGGCATAAAGGGCTTTAAGGTTCAATTTCAATTGCAGACAGGTCACTCCAGCTGCATGTGGGACAAGCGGTGGGCCAGGGAGAAGTAGAGATTGATTGGAAAGCAGTTTCTTCCACTTGCCCACCTTCCAAACACAGGCTTTCATTCTCTGCCCTTGGAGGCATGCTCTTGAAGAGCCTGAGTTTATAAAGAAAACAAAAGCTTGGATAGAATTTAGCAACTCGTACCTTTGGAACCTATAAATGGAGTCATGGAGAATTAGGATTACACAAAGTCTTGGATGGGAAAGGAGAGAAAGATACACCCATAAACAGATTAAAAATGCAAATTAATGTCACAAATTATCAACACAACCTAATTATCTTGTTATGGACTGAATATGTGTGTCCCCCAAAATTCATACAGTGAAATTTAATCCCAATGTGATGGGATTGGGAGCTGGGGTGCTAGGGAGTTGATTAGGTCATGAGGATGGAGGCTCAATGAATGGGATTAGTGCCCTTATAAAAGAAAACAGAGAACTAGCTCTCTGTCTTTCTGGCATATGAGGATTAAAAGAGAAGTTGGCAGTCTATAACCCAGAAGATAGTTCTCACCAGAACCCTACCATGCCAGGATTCTGATCTCTTATTTTTAGTCTCCAGAGCTGTGAGACATAAATGTTTGTTATTTAAGCCACCCAGTCTACGGTGCTTTGTTATATAGCAGCTCAAGATGAATAAGGTGTTCCTCAATTGGAGAATGTAGCTCTTTTCTGACCCCCAAAAAACAAGCTGCCCATTCAGTTTATTAAGAATCTCTCTATTCTTCTCCCAGAACTTAAGATCAGATTCTCCAGGGAACAAGTGGAAATACATGGGAATAATTTCATCCTGTGTTACCCTCAAGAGTGTCCCTCCCTCCTTGCTGTGAACCACTGGTCCAGCACTGAGCCAAATGTTTCTCCTTTCAGAGTAAATTCATCCCTTCTTGGTGTGCTTCTCAAAGAAGCTAAGTCACACTTTTCTACAACTTTTATTTTGAGCTTCTTTAACCATGTGACCTGGGAGAAAGTGACATATATTATCTTCATTGTTTATATATGGAATCCTCATATATATAGTCTTAAGTGGCCTGACCCAATTTCCAAGAGTTCTCAAGAGTGACATATAGGTAGGCTCTCTGGTGCTCGCCGAGGACGCTCCTCTACTCGGGTGCACTAATCTTTCCAATCTTGCCTTTGGAGCAGCTAGATTGCCAGCCTTGGCTACTCCATCGGCCTAATTGCCCCTTACCTGCGATTGCATATGAACTTTTCTTACCTCTTCTTGACACCGTTGTCGTCGGAGTAGTCGAGATCATCGTGGAGATCTCGGGATGGCCTTCGTCCATTTAGAATAGTGTAGTTAGTTAGGGGCCGTCGAAGAAGAAAGAAGATGCGAATAGTGCAGAGATGCTGGAGGTGGTCAGTTACTATGCTAGAGTAAGATAGGAGTGAAAGAAGCCAAACCTATTGGGAGGGGACGGTCACCGAGAGGAGGTTGACTTGCCGGCGCTTCCTATCGCGCACAACTTCCTCACACCCTCACCCCCTCACCCGAGGCTCGAGATTGTGGCGCGCAGTGCAGCGCAGTGACTGCCATGGTCTCCGCTGAGCGATTGCAGCCGAGTCCGACTCTAGTGTAGCTGCTGCCGTGGTGACCGCTGCCTTATCTTCTTCCCAGATGCTAGTGGGTTACCAACCAATCAATATCCACAAGTACCTGTAGGCCAACAATCACCATCCTTCAAAAATAATTGTGAGACATTAAAACCTGGAATTGTGAAGAGAATAGAGTGGGACCCAGACAAGAGTCAGCCCAAAAAACAGAGAGTGACACAAAATTAACTTTGCTGCTTCAGAGAACTTGACAGATCAGTTTAAGAACCAGAGGCTAGCAAGAAGAATCCCAAAAACAATGGGAAGACAAAGAAACAATCCCCAAATGAAAGGAAAGGAGGAAGCCCCAGAAAGAATGATAAATGAAACAGAGGCAAGCCAACTATCAGATATTGAGTTCAAAGCATATGTTATCAGGCAGCTCAAGAAACTCGAGAAGCTTGATGAACTCACAGAAA
>PVJI01020962.1:0-27973 GCA_004026765.1 Micronycteris hirsuta | reverse complement strand
CCATCATGGCAGACAATTTCTTCTCTGAATTTTGCTAATGCATATTTTAATTTTAAACTTACATTGCCAGATATTGTTTGAAACTCACTGACTTTTAAAATTCTAGTTTAAAAAATTTTTTTAAGTAGCTTATTGTACTTTTTTCCATTTTGCCATTTAGTCCCGTTATACCTCCTTCCCCAATGCCGTTGTAGTTCAATTATCAAATTAGGTCTAGAGTTATTCAACAAACTGTAGGAGCTTTGAATTAGATCTTATCCCCTCTTGTCTTGTCTTTTGCAGCTGCTATCTTCTATCCAGTCATTTCTCCTGACCATATCCTGTCCTTTTCCTTTCCCAAGAGTGGCTGCTTATCTCTAGAAGTCAAGGCCATTCTCCCATTTTCATGAAGAAGCCAGAAGACAACTCAAAAATACTACTTTCATTTTACCTCAACCTCCATCCATCCAGAGCTTAGGCTGTGTTCTAAGCTCTTGAGGTCAGGGAACAGGGAAAAATGCCTGCCCCTGTGAAACTTCCATGTGCTATATTAATATTCTTTGTATTCTCATGACCATGACATTACATGTTTTAATGTTGTATTTCTAATAAATATTTGACATATGACTATTTGGTTCAGTAATAAAAAACTTAGGTAAGGGGAACATATTTGCAATTAGAAGAGATAAATTCCAGTTTCAACAGTCCCTGTTCTTATATGACACTTTCTTGAAAGTGGACCCTTTTGATATTATGCTTTTAAAAACTCAAGTTCTTGTTTCTTATTAGTATAGTGATAAAATGCCTACATTTACAAAATACTTCGGGGGCCATGTAGGGAGACTTTCTGTTCACTTTAGGAATTGTTTGTGCTACATTTCTGAGAGCTTGACAGGTCATTTCAGCTTCCTTTAAAGCCCATCCAATGATGGGAATTTCCTTATATGAAAGTTTATTCTAATATTTGTATTAACAGTTCTTTTCTCTACTAACTTGACATCTGCTTTTCTAAAATACTCACATTTTTGTTCTAATTATTCCTTAAACTATTCCATATGTCAGTGCATTCTGGTTTTCCTGAGGCTCTTCTTACTCAGGAATCTTTTACAGCCCTTGTTTTTCCTTTCCTGGCATGATGTCTAGATCCTTCTCATTCTGGTCACCTTCCAGAATGAGGTCAAAAGACTCTCTTGCTCAACATTCCTTGTAAACTAGAGAATGTGAAACTGGACATATTATCTGAGATGTAGTCTGTCTAATATAACTCTTAACCATCAAATTCTCAATACTCCATGTGCATAAATGTTCTATATGTACGCTATATGTTCATAGTTTTTTTCCTCAACAAGCCCCAGAATGCTGCGCTCATTGTGAGCTATGCATACAATGCATAAAAATTTTAGAATATTTTATTGTAGTGTCAAAATGAAAAGCCAACATTAGAGGTAAATCCACAAGGTCTCCAGGTGACTTTATTTTAATTATTATCACAGGGATTTGGTCCGCCGATTATTTGTTCAGCATTCACCAACCATGGCAAGTGCTGACAAGGAAATTTGCACCTCCTCTTCTAGTAAAAGATGAATTATGAAAAGCAAAATCTTTCAGCTGTACTTAAGGGGTGAGGAATATTTTTTTTAAATGTGTCCTGTAAGGATAGTCTCAAACTCAACACAACAAAGAGACACTCTTGAAGGTGTTTTAGATGTTTCTGCCCATGTTAATCTCATGTTTCAAAGATAAAACAGTTTTAAAGAACCAATCAGAGGAATCCTGACAGAAGAGTAAATGAGGAATAAATTATTATTATTTTTTTAATTTTAATTACTTTATTATTTTATTTATTTATTTTTTAGATAGAGGGGAAGGGAAGGAGAAAGAGAGGGAGAGAAACATCAATGTGTGGTTGTCTCTCATGCACCCCATACTGGGCACCTGGCCTGCAACCCAGGCATGTGCCCTGACTGGGAATCGAAGCAGCGACCCTTTGGTTTGCAGAGGGGGCAGGTACTCAATCTACTGAGCCACACCAGCCAGGGTAGGAATTAATTATTTAAAAAAGAAGATTCATTTTAAAGAAGACATACAGAGTGTCTTAGCTCAGGGTGCTGTAACAGCATGCCATAGTTTGAATGGGTCAAAAGCAACAGAATTTGTATCTCATAGTTCTAGAGACTGGGAAGTCCAAGATTCAGGCACAGCAGATTTGGCACCTGGTGAAGGCCCCCTTCCTGGTTCGCAGATGGTGTTTTTGCTATGTCCTCACATGGAGACAGTAAGATAGCTCTCTAGGAACTCTTTCATAAGGGCACCAGTCTCATGACCTAATCACTGTCCACAGGCTTCATTTCTTGATACCATTACATTGGAGGTCATGTTTCAACATATGAATTTGGGGGGAATACACAGATATTCACTTTATAATACATAGTGCAGCAACCACTAAAGTGTGTTTCCAATGCTTCTCAAAATGACAAAGCAAAGAAGAAAAATGAAACTTCAAAACTGTGGACTACCATCATTAAAAGGTATCCATGTTATTGGTTGGAGGCAACGGAAGAAAAGCTATATAACTGCGAAATAACTCATTCATGTATACACTGTATTAATCTGCAATTGAAGAAGGCATCACACTGAATTTTATTACAGAACTCTTATAATTGAGGGTAGATAAATGGTAAATGTCAGTTTTGAGTCTTTTTATCTTTGTATTACACAACTCAAAATATTAAACATGTTCTATGAAGACATATCTACATAGGTCTGCCCTCTGGGCATAAAGTTCTTGTAACCTCATGACCAGTCCTGAACTAGATCTCCATGGTTTTCTATTAGATGGATGACATATAGAGGAGGGACTTTTTTTTTCCTAAAGGGGAAGACAGGCATTTCTTCTTGATACCCAAGAGAAGCATTTGGTATGCAAAAAGAGGGTGAGGGCAATGGAAGGGTTAGGATGGTGGCATTTCTCTCATTTGATCTGAGAGATTTTTTTGGAAATCTGACTTTGTTATAAAATTAAATATGTGCATTAAAATTCAAGCAAAATAGTAAATAATAATCTAAAAATTTGAATTAACTCAAATTGTCACCAGAATTTACCAGTATTATTTTTGGAATCATTACAGAAATCTCTTTTATACATATACTGATAGAAAAATGATAGAATGTTTATAAAAACTGTAAAATTATATTTGCTAATTTAAATCTATTAAATTTGATTTGATTTATTTAATCAAAGGCAAAGAAAATGAAGTGGAATTGGAGCTGTCATCTGTACTCTTCCATACAGGATGTACCAGTTCCTAAAATACCTGTTTAAGACTTAGATAAAAAGTTACATAAAGCAAATAATTTGCCTCCATTATAT
Organism: Micronycteris hirsuta; assembly: GCA_004026765.1. Classification (NCBI taxonomy): domain Eukaryota; kingdom Metazoa; phylum Chordata; class Mammalia; order Chiroptera; family Phyllostomidae; genus Micronycteris; species Micronycteris hirsuta. The sequence continues at coordinate 24,624 of PVJI01020962.1, read as the reverse complement.
CCTTTTTAAAAGCAACATTTAATTTTTAGGTGGTATTAGTTGGACTTTCTTCTATCAATGATGAGGAAGTAAACATTCTTAAAATTGATTCCACATTTTGATTTTTGTTGTGCGTATATTTCTAACTTTGCCAAGATTTGCAGCAGGATTTTTAAGTTACACACTGCTTTTACAAACTGACCTTCAATCTTCACAATCATAAGCAAATTTGTTAACATTTATTATATTTGCAGATGCTTGATATTAAAACAAATTCAAGTAAGTTCTGTAGGCAAGGTAGCAAACTCTTTAGAATTTAGAACTCTTTAGAACTCTTTAGAATTCTCAATCCCCTTTCCATTCACCACTGGATTTTATTTTGTGAATTCCCAGAGAGCTGTGTAGTGAATAAATGCATAATATTAAGACAGAATGAAATCAATGCTGCAGGAGAGCAGAACTAGTTTTGAATTCTCTACCAATCCCCCAAATCACAGTAAGTATTTTGTAAAGGCAGAATTGTTTGAATACTCAGTTATCTGCATGCAGATTCATTTTGTTCCTTGCATTTGTCTAGGGAATAATTTTCAAGTAAGTGTTAGAATTTATAATATTTAACATATTAGGTTGTAGGCACAAAAACATGTATGTTGAGATCTATTAGAAGTTTACAAGATTTTTAAGGGTAACTTTTAATATGATTCTTAGTTTTCACATGTATTAACCTCTGAGTTAAATGTCACAGTTGTAATATAACATTTAATATGTATATACAGATATGAATACATATATGTGTATGTATATGTGTAGTGTGAACATGTGTGGTGAATGTTTATACAAGGGAGGGACCCAAATAAAAACCAAAATTATCTTCTGGAGGGGCACCCCTTGAAGTACAGGCTTTGCCTGCTAAGTGAGTGTTCTAGGAACCTATCTATATCAGTGTACCAGCTGGTGGTGTTTTAAGAGGCTGTGTTCAGCTTCAGTGAAATTTTTTTTAAGATGCAGACAACTGTAATTGAACAACAATAAAGTAATATTAAAAAAAAAGATTCTTTCAATGCATTTGACCATATCACATTGAGTGATTTACAAGCACACCTGCCCACGCTGTGCAGAGAGTTCAGCAATGTTTGACCCAAAACAGTATGACCCCTGTGCCCCACCCTCCCTAGTCACTTGATCTCACCCTGAGTGACTTTTTTTGTTTACTTGATGAAGAAAGTCCTGAAAGGGAAACGTTTTGGCAATGTGGAAGAAATGAAACAAACAAACAAACATACAAACAAAAAACAGCAGAAGCATTAAAATGCATCAAAATTGATGAGTTCAAAAACTGTTTTGAGCAGTGGGAAAAATGTCTTGGTAGGTGTATTGCATCAAATGGAGAGTGCTTTGAAGGTGACTGAAGTTTAAACATGTAAGAATAAGTACATGATTGTTTATAAATAAATTCTGGGTTTTTTGGTCTCCCCTTGTATATATATGTATTTGTATGTGTTTAGTAATTGCTGTGGTCATTTAAGTTTGATTCTATATTTAGTTCTAATATTCCTCATCAGTCCTTTTTATCTCTTTGTTTTTTAACCTTTTTGTAGAGTAGTTTTTTTAAAAGTATCTTGAGGAATAGACTTCTTTAATGTTTAAATACAGCTTTCTTTTGCTGATCTTCTTAAACATGTCCAGATTGATCCTTAGAACTCATAGAGAGTGTTCCATTGCCCATGGACATTAACTACTCAAGTGGACAATATGAGGCCAGTATACGTTTCCAGCCTTTATAGGCAACTCACTAGATTTTTCTGCCTGGATACCTGAAGAATTATTCATTTGTATTTGAAAGGTTATTGAATTACAGCCTCTTTAGAATTTTGCTAGTATATCCTTTTGACTTTAAGATTCTATTCTTTACTTTTACATAATATTTCTAATAGTCATCCCTGAATACAGTTTTGTGTTTGAATGACTGAATTCCTTATTTTTGGAATATGAGCTATCCATATGATTTGCTTTTCAGACAAGGAGTCTGTGGCAGTTACTCTCTGTATCTTTGAATATCAGATATTGAAATTGTCTTTTTGCTCTTTTAACATAGGAATGGCAACTTGGTTAGTTTTAACATTTTAAATCTCTTCTCACATCATTTTTTGTAATTCCTTTTTTGCTACATGTACATAATCTGACATATACAACAGTAGAGACAATGCTATGATGGACCTTATATATCCACTCCTTGCCTTCAAAATATTGTACATAACTGATGCCACAGACTCAGAAAGAAAAAGTACTCTAATACTCATCCTCTCTCCTCCTGTGATCATTGCTCCATTGGAGGTATTGATGGCATTTTCCAGGATTCTTTACTCATTTCTTACCACACAGCACTCTTTCTTTTTGACCAAAATGGCATTGCCCATCAGTGACTTTTCTTCAGTCTGAAGTTCACATCATCCATTTGAAACTTTCATATTTCAACTTCTAAGGAGGGATAGTCCTTATTTTTATTCTCCCTTTGGTCATAAAGGTCCCCTTTTCTCACCATATTTTTACTGTGACTCATCTACTAGGATATCCTCTATTCCTAAATAATATATGATGATTATGTATTTTTCTTCAGTGGGAATAAATTCATAGACATGTGTGCATGTGAGCACGCACACACATGCACACATTGTATGGGAAAAGTTTTATGTATTTCAGGAAACAAACTACAAAAAATTTTAAGATTCAAAGATAAACTGTGAAAATATTTCTTGCAGATATGATAGATTCAGGGCATACCCCCACCTGAGCACTATTGACATTTTGAATTGGGTCAGTTTTTATTGTGGGTCCAGTCTTATACATCATAGGATGCTCAGTAGCATCCTTGGTCTCCACTAACTAGATGCCAGGAGTATATACCCTAAGTTGTGATGAACAAAAATGTCTCTAAACAATGCCAGTATCACTTTGGGATACACAATCCACCTCCAGTTTAGAACCACTGATTTAGGACTAATCACCTTTATTAGTTATGCTGTTCTGTGTTGTGTTAGGTTAGGTAGGGTCTCAACATAAAATGTTTACAGTGACTCACATCACAGTTGTTTGCAGGTCAGCTGGATCATCTTTGTAGCTTTTCCCCAAGGAAGGGTATCTAGGATGGCTTTCATATTGGTTATTATGGCCTCTGCATTGCAGCTTCAGGCTTCCTTATTGCAATTCTGCCATCTCAAAAATTCTTGACTTCTTGCTACATGCAGGGAGACAGAGCGGGGGTGGGGAGAGAGAGAGGGAGAGAAGAGTTCACATTCTGAACTGCCTCAGAGTAGGAATGACACATGACTTTGGCTCATGTTCCAATTGATCATATAGCAGTCGTATTGCCCCAATATAAGTGCAGTGAAAGTTGTTGGCAAAGAGACTTCCTGTGTAGACAGGAAAATAATGGGGTGGTAAACCAATCTCATTGTCATTGCAAAGTATGTCTTATCTGAAAATGGTCCCTTAAAAATAGTTTTCAATGTCCATTGTGAAAATTACAAAGCCTATAGAGCAGTAATTCACCAAGAAAATGCAAATAAATAATAAGCACATTAAATTGTTTAAGCTAGCTAATCAAAGGAAACATTAAAATTACCTTCTCCTATAATATTCACAAGTATTAAAAATGGTAATACTCTGAGCTGACATGCTGATGAAGATAAAATAAGATAGCATTTTCATATATTGTTAGTGACAAGGTGAATTATTAAAAACTGTGGAAAACATTGTTGGTCTATATTAAAGACTTTATAATGCTCGTAGTTTTTTATTGAGATATTGACATAGAACATTATATTAGTTTTAAGTGTACAAAATAATGCTTTGATATCTTTATATACTGCAAAATGATCAACACAACCAGTTTAGTTTACTTCCATCACCACACATAGTTACAATTTTTTCTTGTAATGAGAACTTTTAAGATTTTTCTCTCTTAGCCACCAATTAATATGCAATACAGTATTATCAACTATAGCCACCATGCTGTACATTATATCCCTAGGACTTAGTTATTTTATAAGTGGAAGTATGTATGTTTTAATGTACATACTTTTGTTTCAGTTATACCACTTGTAGAAACCAATACTATGATGAAGAGGAAATCAGATATGTAAAATATATGTGGAATGAATTTTTATTAAAGCAACATTATAGGAATAAATATAAGGAGCAACAAATACATGCAAGACTCAGGGAATGAGTACAAACTTTCAGACATCCTCCTTCCCCCTCTTCAGTCTCATCAACTGAAAATAATTACAGGGAACCAGAGAGGGTTCACACTGTCAGCTTTATTGTAAGAAAAGCTGGAATGGAGAACAGGCTCATACCTCTGCCCTCTGTCTTCCATCTCCTAACCTAGACCTTGGGACCTTCTTGACTGTAAGTAATTCAATCTGTAGGTCAAATAGGATGGAATAAAGATGTCAGACACCAGGGATGGGCCTGCTGAAGCATCAGGGTAGGTAGTTAAACAGGCAGAGGGGGGGAGAGAGAGAGGTTTATCTTGCATTTAAGCATGTAATATAGACCAATGGGCTTCAGGCTACAAGGAGACTCCATTCAGATAATCCATTTCTCTTCCTAAAAGTAATTAGAGGATAGCTGGATGAAAGTTCAGAAATTCCATGATGATACCATCCCCTTATGGATGATGAGGCAGAATATTTTTCATAGAGTCTTACAGAATTCAGAGGATGTGCGTCTGGTCACTGGCATAGGTAGACTTACACCTGATTCTTACATGCAGGGTAGCTGAAGATGGGCTAACGCTGGTTAAAGGTGACATCAGATGAAGGGTTCAAAGAAGGAACAAGTCCTGGAGAAATGGTCATATCAAATATATGGGTCTGTTCTGTTGTGGATCTGTTAGATAAGAAAATGATGAAAGAAAAAAAAGGCAATTCACGTATGTGTATGTGTGAGGGGGTGGAGCTGGGGAGGGCACGATGTGTGTGCAGAAATGAGTTCCAGGGCCCAGATGCTCAGCGCTTGGCAGAAATATAATAGAACTAGAACACTAGCATTTATTGAACACCTCCCATTCTAGGATTTCAGCAGGGTTTTAAAGATTTTATTTTTATTTATTTTTAGAGAGAGGGGAAAGGAGGGAGACAGAGAGGGAGAGAAACAGCAATGTATGGTTGCCTCTCACATGGCCCTCATGGGGACCTGGCCTGCAACCTAGGCATGTGCCCTGACTGGGAATCGAACCAGGACTGCCTGGTTCCCAGCCCGCGCTCAATCCACTGAGCTACACCAGCCAGGGCTCAGCAGGGTTTTAAAAAAATTATTTACTCAGGTAGAAGTACAGATGCATGTTACTAGCACAAGGAAAGACTCTGTGTGCCACACATGTGTCTAAACCTTACTGACCGTCACTCCTGAATGTCTGATGTAGGTGTCTCCAGGTTGCTGATAATTGAGAACAATTGGTTACATAGTGAGTGAGGCCAAGGAACTGATATATATATACTTTTTTGGCAGAGAGAATTCACTAACACCTGTTGTGCTTTGTAAGTGCCAAGACTGCTTTCTGATATTTCTGCTCCTCCCTTACTGCTGATCTGACAATTTGAACAGTATGTTTCCAGCAGGGTATTAACTTTGCTTCAAATGGAATCTTTCATTTTATGTGTATAGGAAATTCGATAACCTTTTTAAAATATATGCTGAGTGAGTTAATGCATTTCAGAGTGTTCCTGCTTTAATATCTATACTTTGTGAGAGCTAGTTTTGTGTCTCAATGAGTTTTATTGTTATGTATGGAAGGGTTTAGATATGGCCTAAAGCAGTGATTCTCAAAATGTGCTCGCAGACCAGCTTCCTCAGTACCACCAGGGAAAGCACATTCTTGGGGTGGGGTCCAGCACTCTGTTTAACACGCCCTCTAGGGATCTCTGAGGCGTGTTCATGTCTGGGAACCACTGCAATACAACTAGCCTTGCTACTCAAAGCATGGTTGGTAGAACGCTGTAACAATTCTGGGAGAGCTTATTAGCAGTCCAGAGTCTTGGGTCACACCCAAAATTATGGAATCAGACTCTGAACTTTAAGATCCTCAGGTGATTTACATGCACTTTACAGGTTGACAAGCCCTGAGACCCACCCCCAGTTATCCAGTTATTAGGTTTCATTAGATTTGGGATGGGGCCCATTCCTTGGTTATGGTTTTTTAATGCTTTATTGAAGGGTTAGTGCTCATGCAGTATACACCCAGAAAGCCATCTCAAGTGCTGGTATTTTCCAAAGCTTCCCCAGGTGATTGCAATATGTAGCCAGGGTTAAGTACCCACATTGCAGGAAGGATGGTAGTGCTGGACCATAAAAACCTTATGTTCTTTGTAAAAAAATTCTATTGTATTTTTTCTATCACCATTTATCCCCCCGTACCTCTTCCACCTCCACCTACCTCCCTAACCCCTACAATCAACACACTGTTGTCCATGTCCATGAGTTCTTTCTCTTTTTCCTTTTTTCTCAATCCGTCCATCCCCACAATGTCCCCCTACCTCGCTATCATCTGCTCTCTATCTATGAGCCTGTCTCTATTTTGCATGTCAGTTCAGATTGTTCATTAAATTCCACATATGAGTAAAATCATATGGTACTTGTCTTAACAGCCTTCTTTCTTTATCCATCGAATTGACATTTAAAATTCTCTGTTCTTGTTAAGAGGCTATCTACAATGGATGTTAAAGTAATTATACTTGTCTTTCCTTGACAATGTGGACACTAAATACATACACAATTAGGATACTCTAAATGTGTTAACTTTTCATAATATTCTTTGAGGATTCCTTTCTTTTTTTTTAATAATTACTTTATTGTTGTTCGATTACAGTTATTTGCATCCTCTCCCCTCCCCTCCTCCCTTCCCCTCCAACCTTGAAGGTGCCCAGGATTAGAAATTTTTTTGCCTGCTCAACTCCATTAATATTTAGGGAAGCGTCTAGATTAAATTGGGCTGATCACTGAAGAGGTGGAAAGGAACGTACTTAATAAACGGAGTCTTTCTGTGGCACCAACATAGTTATATTCTTTGTAGACAATGAATGTGATTTAGTTTGTATGCATGAAGCGCAATTTCTCTGTTGGCCCAGATGTTGATTAGCAATACTATGAGTGAGGGCGCCAATCTGAAAATATGGATGGAGAACTAAAGCATTTGTTCAGAATCAAAAATATTTGTGGCTCAACTGGCTGAAAGGGTACAAAATACTATGCTGTTTAGCCTCTTTTCCACAGATAATAAGCCCCAGAAAAGCAGTCCAGATTATGCTGCCTAGGCGGAATGAACGGAGAACAGCAGCAGCCCAATTTATGTGGTTAAAACTCTGCCACTGAGGAGCATTTGAGATCTTGCTCCCCACCACTGTCCTGAGTACTCAAATAAACTATTACAAAAATTCTCCCCAGGTTTGGACATTTCTTATGTTGAAATTTACTTGGCATGGTATGGCAAGTTTCTGAAGAAACCCACCCAGGACCACCCGGTGGACTCAAGCCAGGTTCTAGGTACAAGCAAGGGCTCACTGTGTCCCACTGGCTCCCTGCTACGCACTGGGTGTACTTGGGTGACTTTCCCTAATTGCAAGCCTCCTTGCTTTAAGTAGCTGGGCTGTGGCTTTATTTGAGCTGTTCTTAGAAAATCCTTGATGTGGATAAGGTTTGAGATAATGCAGGGAAAAGAAAAAAATGGGTCACTGCTTTTCACTTTGGTTTTTACTCCGATTGCTTAGTGAGAATCTGAACAAATCTTTGCTGGTTAATGAGAGACTGAACTCTCTTTAGCTCTGAAAGAGGAAGGACACTTGCTTCCCCAACCTGTATAGCCCATGGGATGCTGATACTTGTTCTGATCCCATCCTCGAATCCCAGGAGGCAGCGATGGGTGATGCGAGGCATCCACTGAAGCAGCACAGTCAATTCCAGAGAAGTCACCAGGAGCCCTGGTGAGAATGGTGGGGCGCTCTGAATTGGGTTCACCCTGAGAGAGGAGCCCAAGAGAGGGTCCATGCCTTGGAAAGTGTTATGGTTCTGGTGGTGTCCCATAAGCTCTCACTGGCCCTTGCTCAAGTATTCTTAGGCAACTACGAATCTTTAGGGGTTGCCTGATGCAAAACTTCCTCTAAGGTGTAAAGCAGTCATACAGGGATATTCACCACATTGGTTCAATTTGAGACACACACATAAAGGCTAGTTTTTCCTAGAAGTTGGTTCAGATTCTACACATCTCAGAATTAACATGAGAAATTGTGCCTCTGTGGTCAGCAAGCCCTGTGACAATCAGCTTCCCGTTAATACTAACATGACCAAAATGAGGATCCTTTAATACTTCTACATTAATCTTTTGTGTGCACAATTTTTAAAAAGCTGGCTCTAAAATTAAACAGAAAGAATGGAAAGAATATTTAATTCATCTCTCAAAGCTTCAAAAAAAAGATTTAGATAAATCAGTCAACTTATAATGTCCCTTTGGTGTCTACCCAATTCTTTGAGGTATTAAAAATGGCTGTTCTTATTTTAAAACAGGGAAGGTAATTTGGAACTTCACTCATCAAGGTCAATTATAAATTGTAAAAGGCCTCCAAAACAAAATTTGGATCCAACTGTTCTCTATATCTGTGTATGTCTATATGTCTATGTTATAAATGTGAGATAATTTTCTACCTCAGCTATTATTGTTAAAATTAATTTAAAGGCAAGTGCTTATAAGAATTAGATATACTAAAATTCTCAGAAATATAGAAACTAACTCAAATGCTTTTCTACTTCATGTGATCTATGATTAATTCTTAGTGAATAAAACCTAGCTTAAGTTTGTTGGTTTAAGTAAACAGACATGTCTTTATTTTGCCTGGGTTTTACAAAAATAACTCCATGTAAATAACTGAGTTTTATGTCTGTAAAAAATATCTCTAGAGGTTATAAAATGTCTTCATAAATTTGACTTCTTAGTTTTCATGAGAAATTGTAATTTTATGGGTTAAAACCTCAATATATATAGGAATAATGTTGCGGTATTTTAGAAGGGCCCCTGGAACACCTCACATGATTTGTTTTCTTAATGATAAATTGCATGGCAAGCATTGTAAAATAAGTGATAAAAATGTCTAGGATATATTATAGGTAAACAATTGTTGTACATTAAACAAATAGTCAGGCCTATGGGAATCCCCAGATGACCATGTGGCTCCTCCCGGCTCCCTGGCTCTCCATTTTTCGGTTTTTGCTTTCCTTCATGTATCATAGTGCATTTAAGCAAACTTAGATGAAGGAACTTACAAGTTCACGTTACTTAAAGGAGACATCTAACATTATTCCTAAGGTTTGATAGAGTCACAACCAAATGCCTAGTTGGTAACCACTTACTTTCACAGCAAGCTCCCAGGACACAAAGACTTTAGATAGTGGTTTTTTGTTTTTTTAAAGAAGGACATCAAATAAAAAACACTCCCCAACCTTGTTGGAAGGGATGTTATCAGGTGGTTAATCATGAATGGACAGCTACCCCATCTACAGACGTCAAAGACTCCTTGAGGACAAAAAAGCCACTGACACCAGAGGTAGACAGCTATCTCAAAATATTGAGAAGGCTTGTGTACCCATGGATGGATAGCAAACCCAGACTCCATTTTGTTTTATTGTTTTTACCTACTTGCTAATACTATTAGTCATAATAATAGTTATATTTGTTCTTTTAGTTTTTCTATATAGTCTAACTGTTTATGAGTACAGAACATGTATAACTGTTAATACTCTTTTTTCATGGTTTATGTAAATGTTATACTAGACACCAAATATAGAAAAATGAGACAGAAAAAAATCAGTTGGTATACATAGAACCACTGATATCTTTGCTCATGCAGGCTATTGGGCTAAAAGGGAACAGGACCCTGGCTGGGTAGCTCAGTTGGTTAGATCATCGTCCTGATGTGCTAAATTGCGGGTTCAATCCCTGGTTAGGGTACATACAAGAAGTAACCAATACATGTGTAAATAAGTGGAACAACAAATCAATGTTTCTCTCTCTCTCTCTAAAATCAATAGTAATACTAAAGAAGGAACCGGAATGTAAAAGTATATGATGAATCTTAACCTTCGAGCATTCCCACCTTCAATATTCAAAGGGAAACCAAGGAAACCCAACAAGCACCAGTTATTTCTTAGAGAAGTATTATTTTTATAATGGTAACAAATGAGATGTTTTAAACAACAGAACAATTGTTACTGAGATCTGGGTTCTGAACCCTCATATTAAATGTGAACAGAAGCACCCATAAACAAGACATACTGACAGAATATAATTTATATTATAGCTCCCTGTTCATGGTCCCAGTGATTTGAAATTCAGCACTAACTGAAACATTCAATGTTTTCTGTCTCATAATTTATGTAGTTTCTAAAAGCCTGACAACGCTAAGAATCATGAACCTCGTGGTTCTTTATTACTTTAAGAGAGCAATAGTAATGAGATAGAAAAGGAGAGTTGAAAGCTTGCTGGGGCTGAGGATGGATTGTGGGAATGAGAAGCAGCACCAAGTCTCTGGAGGGGCACATTAAGCTTTATGCATTAAAATTAAGGGTCATTTTCATACATAAAAACCTTAAAATGGGATGGGAAAATAAAAGCCCAAGACAAAGTAAAAACTAAGTACTATTTTGATTTTAATGAAATCAACAGTATTAATGAGAAAATAATTAGTTTTAATATGGTAATTAAAGATGAATTGAGGATTGGAACTCTCATTCACTGCTGGTGGGAATGTAAAATGATGCATCCTATTTGAAAAATTAGGTAATTCTTCAAATTGTTAAATAGAGAGTTACCACATGACTCAGAAATTCCGCTACTAAGTAGATACTCAAGAGAAATGAAAATATATGTCCACGCAAAAAAATCATGTGTACATGCATGCTCATAGCTGCATTTTTTATAGTAATCCAAAACAGAAACAACTGATGAAGGTAAAACAGTGTTATATCCATGCAATAGAATATTATTAAGTCCTAAAAGGGAACGAAGTACAGATACATGTAACATGGATGAACCTTGAAAACATTTTGGTAAGTGAAAGAAGCCAATTACAAATGACTTCATATTATATGGTTTCTTTTATATGAGGTATCTAAACTAGGCAAATCTATAGTGACAGAAATTAGATTAGTGGTTACTTCCAGCTGAGGGCAGGGAGCATGCTTCAGGAGAAATGGGGGTGACTGCTAATGTGTACAGGGCTTCAGTTTGGGGGTGATGGAAATATTCTGTAATTCAATTCAATGTTTGCATAATTCTATGAACAGGCTAAAAGCCATTGAATTGTACGTTTTATAATGGTGAAGTTTATGGTATGTTAATTTTATAGCAGTAAAGCTATTAAGCCAAAAATAAATGAACTCAGTAGTGATACCAAATATTGATGACTTCAAAGAATCTGTGACACAGGGAACAGCAGAACTGGTATAACATTTATCTTCTAAACATGGGCAATAATGGAGACGGATGGGGTTTATGTAATTATTCTCAGGTGGCAAAAACAGCAACTTTTTCAGCCAAAGTTTAAACAACGTAGAAAAAAATCAGATCATGTCTAAAACATCGGGTTTGCACTGTTCTGAGAAAAGAAAAAACGCAACCAACCGAATTTAACAGTTCGTTAAAATCAACAAAATAACTGTTGTTTGAGGCTATGGTATGAAATTATTGATTTGAACATACAACAAATGATGTCTTTTTACACCGTCTAATTTGCTGAGGCACTTGTTGTTTGTTTGTTTTGGTGCACCTAAGAAAGTGTGAAGTATTACATGAATTGCTTTATGAATTATCATAGTCAAGATTAGTTAATGAATCGTTTAATCACTATTAATATCCAGCCCCAGGGAATTCTAAGTATATATTTTTCCAAGTATTTTGGAACCTAAGGATTTTAAATTTTAGAGTTCAGATTATTTTTTAATGTTTTTATTTTTAAATGAAATTTATTGACATGACAGTGGTTAATAAGATTATATAGGTTTCAAATGAACAATTCTGTGATACATCATCTGTACATTGCATTGTATGCCCAACGCCCAAAGTCAAATCTTCTTTTGTCACCGTGTAGTTGACCCTTTTGATCCTTTACTGTCCCCTAACCCCCTTCCCTCTGGTTATGTCATTCCTGTCACAATAGTTAGTGGGGCTAAAACTGGTGTGTAGAAAGAGAAGTATAGGGATAACTTGTTTCATTTCACTTCACTTAATTGCACTTTGCAGGTGCTGCATTTTTCACAAATTGAAGGCAAGACCTTCCACCAGCAAAATGATTATTTCTCACTTTATTGTGATACTCACTTTATTGCAGTAGTCTGGAACCAAACTCAAAATATCTCTGGAGGGTTGTCTGTATTGCCTTTTCTATGCTATCTTCCTATGTATAGCCGAGCCCTCAAGTAGACTAGTTCATAGAGCAATGCTAATGGTATGGTATTAATGGGATCACATCATATGGGGATGGAATTATAATATAAACAGTCATATGTATACAATGAAGTAAGGGTTAATTAGAGGCAGGAATACACATATTGTAGCTAATTCCACTCAGGTGGAAACGTCTCCAGAGATTAGTATGGCAGAAAAGTTGAGAAAGAAATCAGGAATATAATTTGGATCACCTATTGAAGGATTTATGTGAGTTGGTATACATAGAACAACTTTTGGATACTGCAGATATGCTAAAAATTCTCCAACTTATATTGGTCAAATATTTTAAGAAATAATGTAGTAGATTTCCTACATTTTTTCATAGGTTCTGATATTCATTGTCCTCTCTGATTGAAGGAAACCTAGGATCCTAGAGCTGACTAAGCAATTAGCTTTTTGTTAGACGCACCTTTTACAATGCTCAGCATTTATTTTACCAAGGCTAAAACACTCTAGAAATTGGCCAGTCAAATTGGGAGCTCTCATGGAATTCTAATTGCAATGTGCTTCAGTCATTTGTGCTTTTGTATTTTATGACCTTAATCTTGTGGGTCACCATATAGCCATTTATAAAAGTGTTTTGGATGGCTAATATGGCAACTTTCTGATTAGGATAATAAGCATTTACAAATTATAATGTTTAGCATGATAATAAGTCTCAATATTAGTTTGGATTTTTTCAGATATTTTTGGTCTCATTTAGAAGAATTGAGGTGATAAGTATGTACCTAAAGATTTCTGTAAAAATCAGAGTTCACTGCAATTCTTGTGCCCTAAATGAACATTGATAAAGGCAAAGGAAATTAGAAAGTAGATAGGAAGTAGATGGCAAATATGGGGTTTCAAGTATATATTTTGGTACACAGAAATGAAAATGAAGATTTTGCACAAAAAAACTTGAAACTCGGTTACTTATTGTTATTTTTCACTGAGTGTGTGGGACTGATTTGTTGATCTAAGTGCTGAATGCCTTTAATATTTTTTTGTTGTTGTTTCTTTGGGGCTAGTTTGGATTTCTTCTTCTTTCTAGAGAGGCCAGGCTCAGGTGATGTTGGCATAATAGGTCACAAAGATCTACACAGCTTCAAATCAATTTCAGAGTAGTTTGGCCATAGGTCCAAATGAACAAAAGACAAATACTTAAGAAAGGAGATTTAAAGCCTTTGTGGGCAGGGGATCACTGTAATTTAATCCCATGTACAGTATATATCATGGTGTTTTTAAGAGTGTATGACTCTAAAGACAGTAACTCAACACAGAAAAAAACATAGTCATGTAATGGCTTGAGTTTAGAGTATGTAATAGAAACAAGCAGGAGGGTTGGGCCCTATTCCTCAACACAGGGTAGAGTAGAACAGAGACAGAATAATCACAATGTCTTTTAGTATATCCTAGGTAATGAGAACTAAAAGGCTAAGCCAACATAGATGCACAGGCTCCTTATACATTGGCAGATAGGAAAAAGGGGAAGGGTTTTCAGGAACAACTATAAAGGACACATGGACAAAACCAAAGGGAGGTGGGATCAGGGGAGGGAGGTGGGGATGGCTGGGGTGGGGAGGAGTGGGGAGGAATGGAGACAACTGTACTTGGACAACAATAAAAAATAAAATAAATAAAAAATAAACATTGGCAGGTGATAGTTTCATCTCTCATGTTACATATGTGATCACTGAGGTCTGACATGGTAAAGTGATTCACCAAGATTGCTCAGGTGATTAATGGCAGAGGGTGCCCTTTACCCTTTTAGTGCAGTGTTCTATGTCCTGTAATGGACTGCTGTGGGGTTAACAAAGACCAAGGAACTGGCATGGAGACATGGAGTGGACTGACAGATCTCAGAGGGGTGGGTGTGAGGGAGACTGGAAGACATGAGCCAAAGAACATATATGCATAGCCCATGGACACAGACAACAGTGTAGGGGGTGCTGGGTGGAGGGAGGCGGGGGTGGGGGTGGGGAATGGGAGACATCTATAATAGTGTCAACAATCAAAAAAGAACAAGTAACTACTGTGTAATCTGAAGATGTCATTTTAAATGGTAAATTCATGGTTTCCCACACATAAATGATATGCACACAAAGATAACCAAAGACTTAGAAAAGACAGTAAGTTAGGAGAAAAGAGTAGAAATATTGATATGACTTTTATGTCAGAAATGCATAGACAGACTAATTTTTCTGAATTTTACCAAAGTTGGTTGTATTCACCACGTTAATGATGTGTAGAAATACCCAAATGCATCAAAATTTAATCTTGGCACATGAGAGAAGCCAGCTTGATTTAATGGAAAATTTGATTTCTAAACTGTAATTAAAATTAATGGAGCTTTCTTACTTTTAGTGACCATAGTAACTAGTCATCAAGTAAAGCCTTTTTATTTTTTTGTTGTGCCAAATTTATTCACATCAAAATAGTTACTAATTAATATTTTATTCCATGTAGGGACTATGAAAATTTTAAAAAATAAGTTGTTTTCTTTGGTCTGTTAAATCCAAATCCCTCTCTTGCTTTTCAAATACTACTGATTTGCTTTGAAAATTGTTCTTTACTAATAATTGCAAAGGTCAACACGTTAAAACACTGTATTTTTATTTTTATTAATTATATTTTAGTAAACTTTAATTCAACTGTAATGTGCAAAAAAGAAAGTAGGTATTCACCTCCATGAATGATCACAAAGTGAACACACATGTGTACACACTACCCAGGTCAGAAATAATTTACTGGCACCTCTGAAAAGCCACAGTTTGTCCATTTTTATTCACTGCTTCCTCCCTCCCTTCACACCAGTATATGAGCACTGTCCTGAAATCATAGATTAATTTTACCTATTTTTGAACTTTTATAAAGAGGGCCATGATACATTTTTTTTTCTCATTGGCTTTGCTCAACTTTGTGAGATTCATACATAATGTTGCATGTGGAAGTACTGCATTGGTTTTCTTTGTTGTATAGTTTTCCACTAAATGATTATACCATGTTTGGGTGTCAGTTTTATGGTTGAAAGACAGTGGGACTGCCTCCTATCTTTAGCGATTATGAAGACTACTTTCCTTTTCATTCTTTTTTTTTTTTAAAAAAAGATTTTATTTATTTATTTTTAAAGAGAAAGGAAGGGAGGGAGAAAGAGAGGGACGGAAACATCAGTGTGTGTTTGCCTCTCGTGTGCCTGCAACTGGGGACCTGATCTGCAACTCAGACCTGTGCCCTGACTGAGAATCAAACCAACAACCCTTTGCTTCACAGGCCAGTGGTCAATCCACTGAGTAACACCAGCCAGGGCTGAACACTACTTTTCGAATGCTCGTGGGCATGTCTTTTGGTGCACTTATGTACCAATTTCTGGTGGATATATCAATAGAAGTGTGATTGCTGGATCAAAATGTATGAGTATGTTTAGTTTTAGTAGATATCCAGAGTTATCCCAATTTATATTCCCACCTGGAGTAAATTAGAGTTCAGCTAGTGTTCAGTTAAGGCACGCATGTATGCCTTAAGTTGTCAAGTTCTGTAATTTTAGGAGTTCTGGTAGATGTGTGATAGTATGCTATTGTGTCTGAATTGCTATCTCCCAGATTACTAATGAAGCTGAGAAACACTTTTATGTTCATTTGCTACTCGGTCATCCTCATTTTGAAAGGGCCTGTGCATGTCTTTCCCATTTTAACATCAGGACTTCAAGGACTGTATCTTTTTGATACATAGGGATTCTTTTGTGTTACAAAGGTTGTTTATATATTGTATATTTTATATATATTATGGTTTTGAGTTCTTTGTCAGTTATGTGCCTTGAAAACATTTTCTCCCCAGTCTATGTCTCAACTTTTTTGCTTTCCTACTGTCTTTTCATTGATGGAATGTCTTAATTTTAATTTAGTCCAGTTTATTAATGTGCTGCTTTATGGTTAGTGTTTTATGTATCCACTTAAGACATCTTTGCAAGATACTGGAGATGCATTCTAAAATGTATTTTATCTTTCACATTTAGATGTACAGCCCATGTGTTTAATTAATTGACTCAGTGTAATTTATTATTATTATAAGGTGATCCCTTCCCCATGGCTCTCCAGTTTTACCACATGTGTATACGTGAGTGTATGTCTGCTATATACTTTCTTTTATGTTCTATTGTTTCATAGGCTATCATTGGGGGAATATCATACTCTCTCAATTACTAAAACTTTATAACAAGTCTTGATAGCAAGTGGCATAATTCCTTCAATTTGTTTCACTCCCCAAGGATTTTATGAGCCCTCTGCATTTCCATTTAAATTATAGAATAAGTTTATTAATTTCCACAAAAAATTTCAACAGATGCTAGGTGTATAATGGAAATTCTGTTGAATAAAGATCATTTTTTTTTCAGTTTTAACTTTTGATTTTATTTATTTATTTTTTATTTTTTTATTTAATTACTTTATTGTTGTTCAATTGCATAAAGATCATTTTGAAGGAGAATTTCCATCTTTCAGTATTCAGTGTTCCAATTGATGACCATAGTGTAGTCCTTTATTTATTTAGATCATCTTTATCTTAGTAATATATATTGTATTTATTTCTATTTTATTGTTCTTTTGTAACCAGTATCAATTTTTAAAACTGTTCATTTAAGTAAAGCATATGTACATAAAAATAAAAATATTTTATATGTACAGCTTATAGAACTTTCCCAAACTGTACACACCTGTGTAGCCAATATCCAGGCCAAGAAATAGAACTTTAGCAGCCCAAATATATCATTGTTCTCCCTTTCAGCAACTATAGCCCTAAGTGTATCCCTATCCTGATTTTTACAGCAGAGATTAGTTTTGCCATAAAACTAGAATAATAAAATATATACTCTTCTTTGTGGTTATTCTTTTGGTCAATATAGCATTAATGAGCAATGCATGTCACTACATGTAATTGTAGATAATTTGTGTGATTTTTTTTTTGTCAAACATGTTGGTGGTAGACGGTAACTAGAACATCAGATGAGAAATCAGGACTTAAACTATAATTTCTTCTCAATTGCTGATAGGCTTTAGCTAAACATTCCATGTAATAATAATAATAATAATAATAATAATAATAATAATAATAATAAATTGATGCTGTCAATGAGTTAACTAGTCAACAGCTTCTAATTTTGACAGTTGATAACTCTCATGAGGATTTTTATGTCACACAAAGAGTAATTATTAATACTACTTTTCTATCCTGGGTGATAATAACATTGGAGCCAAATTATTCCTTTATTTATTATTCATTCAGTAACTCACGTGATATGCATCTCATGACCACTTTTGGTTGTACAACGACTGTAGTTCCCAGAACTTTCATTGACTTGGATCTCCCCTCTTGGGTCAAAAAGTCCTCACTGCCTTGGTGGTTCTCTAATGCCTTCAACCAGATAATTATTTTTATTTATCTGTTTGTTTTAGTCTATAACTTCTAGTTCTTAACAGGAGATTAATTCTGACCCGTAATAAACTATAGTAAGTACTCACTCTGCAGGGTAGTACAGGACCATAAAAATGACTATGTCGTTGCAAATCATGTAAAATGATCTTAATAATCAATGGGTAAAATTGTGATTACTCTGTGACCTTTGAAAATTCTTATCAAAATATTAAAACTCTTATTTTCAGTTAAAAATATATAGGAAAATAAAAAATAGTAAACTGAATGTTTCTACAGTACCCTGTAATGTAGGACACAGACACTGAAAATTAAAGTGTTTTATTTCTTTTTAAACAGCTTATCAATGGTAGCTTGCATAGTGCTTGTTTTTTTTATCATATAATTTACAAAACAGCACAAGAATCTGTTCTTTGGTTTGGCGAATTATCATATTCTTTTCAAAGACTGGATAAACTTCCAACATTTCATTCAATGCCATGAACTATTTCTGAGTTCCTTGGAAGTCTTGTGAAGATTTGTTTGCTGGCAGGTCTTCCTCTAGAATAGCTTCATCCTTTTTGTCACAGCAACATCTCTTACTTAAACTGCTAACTTCTGTAAATTCCTCTGGCTTCATAACTATAGGCTCTTGAATGGTGGTGGAGTTCAGCTATTACATCCATAAATCCATTTACATTCTATTTGAATTTTACTTCTAGTGGTACCACTTTCTGTTTCTCAGTTGCGCTGATCACTGACAGACTTTGAAAAAAAGGATTTGATTTGTCATCGATCATGATACAAAACAGAATGAACTGTGAATTAAAGAGCTAACATCTTAGTTTGTACTTTAAGCAATTTCTCACAGTTAATGTACTGTGGTAATGGAAATTTGCATCCTGTTGTTCAGGGCTGGTATTATTTGACGAAATTGGGGTAACTGAATTTGTGCATATCAGGAGCATTTCCTACTTAGTGAAAACCTCTTACCATGAGTGAAGCTTATGCTGGTGAAGTCATCATGAAGAGATGCGTTTCTTAGGAGATTACTCAGCCGTTTCACCAGATGACAGATTCATTTGCCCAACCCTCGTGGCCTGCTATCATCTCAGTATTTCTGGATCCTCTTGGGATAATTTGAGATTCCTTTATTCAACTAAAATTTAATGAGGCACTGAGTTCAGAGTGCAGTATTAGTCTGATAGAACATGAAACAGTTCAGAGAGTTTACAATTCAAAAACGTGAAATGACTTGTGAGTGTTAATGGAGCCAAGAGTTAATGCTTGACACTGCGGACCAAATCTAAACTGGAAGTGGCCCTGATGAAAGATTGTGAATGCAATAAGCTGCGGCTATTGCATGCAGGTGGCTGCCATTCTGCAATGAGAGAAAGAATGGTGCTGCCGGATACCAGCTGTGGTGCCACTATGAAGATGAGCCAAACTGAACGGCCAATGTTTTATTGTTTTCATCTGAGTCACACATTACTTATAGTAACCAAATTATTTTTAATATTCTTACCTTCATACAATAGTATTGGAAGAATATCATTTATTATATGAAAGCCATATAAACTATGTCCCCTGATGTGACATTTTGAAGTTGACTATATGCCACAGAATAAATAATGCCCTATAACTCAAGCTGTTACTGTCACTGTTGACTCATTGAATGACAGCAGAAAGCCACTTAAATGTTTTATGTTTCAGCTTCTAAGCTGTTCAGCAGTGATTATAAGAGCTTGCCCACATTACAGAGATCTGGGGTTTATGAAGTATTGGTTTGAAAATATTTTGAAAATTTTGAATGAAAGCTGTTAATGTTATTTTAAACATTGTTACTTTTTAAAAATTTTAAACAAGTTACTAGTTGAATAAACCATTGTAGTAACTGATACTTTCTAAATTTCAAAACAGTTTTTTAATATTATATGCATGCCCAAATGAATCATTTAGATACCAATATCAAGTTAGGAATTTCATAGGGAGTGGTAATGTGGGTAATGTGACTTCTAATATCGAGGCAATATTATTTTCTTTTAAGTGCTCTGTAGAAGTATATATTAAATTGAATCTTATGGGAGTACCATTTTTATAGGTCAAAACATTAAAGTACTTGGAATTTCGTGTACTTTAACCTAAATTAAAGGTCAAGGATGAGTTCTACTTCGATTCTACGTCACTAAGTCTTTTAATCTCTCTTTAAGTCCTACTCTCTCAATTATGTATTAGGTGTGGTGTAGTCTGCCCTTTCAAAAATGTAGGGGTTAGCAGGAATACTTATTTTTCTGGATCATCTTATTCTTTTGAGCCTATCTCTTATGTTGCGATCTGTATATTAAGGCTCACAGATCCTTTATTTATTGGTTGTGTTAATCTGACCAAGTTATTCAATATTTCTAAACATTAATTTTCAACTGTAAAATAATAATAGTAAGTATGAAATTAGACTGCTTATTCATATTAAAGGAGGCACTACATGTTAAGCATTGACCTGGCACTTAGTACATATATAACAAATGTCACGTATTCATTTTATAAATTTAGAGCAGATATGAAGCATCATTCCTCATGTTTAGTCCTTCTTTATATTTTTCTCTAATCAGAAAACTTTTTGTTTTCTGCCATGATCTTGGTGTGATTCATAAAATCTCATGATTAAGAGAACTACTGTATCTATCATTCAATTGTATATAATAAAATAGACAGTTAAAATGCTTGAGTTCATTTCTCCTTTAACAAAAACGAGATCATTCTATGAATCTTCCCCTGGGTCACTAAGCTCAGTGATGTTAGAGGACTTTGGGTTCTTGAGGACAACACACTCATTCCTGACCTTGCATTTGTGAATTTGTTATTCTCTCACTCTGGAATGTTCCTAATGTAGATTTCCAAATGATTGGCTCCTTCCCAATCTTTTTAAAGATTTTATTTATTTAGGGGTTGGGAAGGTGGTGGCGAGATAGGTGGGAGTGGAGTCCACTTTGCCCTGCCCACTGGTGACACACCTAGCCGATCTTCTGAGGAACAGAGTGAACAGCCAAGGGTATTCCAGCATGTATGAAGACTGGAGACCAGAATTATAGGAGACATTGAATGATCAGATGGTAAGGAGAGTGCTTTGGGACAATAAGGTCCCCGGGACCAGTGTGGGGACCAGGATGGGCTGCAGCCCCAGGCCCAGCACCCACTGGGTCTGCTGCAAAATTCTTTGGAGAGAGCCAGGCTGGGCAGTGTGAGAGAGGCCAGGTGCTTGTTTGGACCAGTGGGCTTAAATAGGAAGAATTTTTCAAAAAGAAAAAGAGAAAAAAAAGGCACTCTGTGGCTGTTTGGGGAATTCTGAGCAACAGCCATCCACCTCCTATACCCCTGTTTCCCGCAGCCCTGGGGTTGGTGCGAGCCTGGTGATCTGTAGCCCACAGCGGCCCGCCCCTGCACACTCTGGAAGCACCGGGGACTGTGTGCATCCGGTGATCTGTGGCCCAGAGGCTCGTCGGAGCCCAATCCAGGGGAATTGGAGACTATGTGCTCCCGGTGATCTGTGGCCTGCCCATGCCCACTCCAAAAGCACTGGAGATAGTGTGCATGCAGTGATCCACAGCTGGCCTGCACCCACTCCAGAAGCACCTGGGACAGTGCACACAGGTCGGTGGAGTGCACTCCCAGGGTACCCAGAATGAAGCACTTCCCAACCAGCCCCTGCACTGGGAGCCCTGCAGGGCCATCTGGCTCTGTAGGAGAAAGGTGAAAGCTCCCTGAGAGGGGAGCTGCAATCCACAGAAAGACTTGACTCAGTTGGGGGCTAAACTACCCAGGAGGGGCACTGAGAGTCCCTTGCATCTAGGTCAGCAAAGACCAAGAAGGAGGTGTGTGAGTTGCCCCTAATTGGTGCACCTCAAGGACAGCACAACTGGTGGACTAAATGCCTAGGCAGGGCAGAGAAGGGCACCTAGGAACTGGGCTGGAGGCTGGACAACAGCGAAGAGTGCATCTCAGGAAGGGAGAAAAGTGAAACCAATACCTTCCCAGCCTGACACAGCCAGGAAGACCAGAAGAACAGGCCTGACTGGTTTAAAATCAGCAGAAGGCTTTTTTCCCCCAATTCTTTCTTCCTTTCTGTCCTTCTTTTTTTTATTCCTTCTTCCTCCCTCTCCTTTATTATCCCTTGTTCCTTCCTTCTTTTATTTATTTATTTTTATGTTTTTTAATTACAAAATTTTTCTTTTAATTCCTTCTTCCTTTCTTTCCATTTTTCTTTTTTATTCCTCCTTCCTTTCCTTTTTTATTCCTACTCCCTTCCTTCCTTCCTTTTTTTCCTCTTCTTTTCCCACAGGTGAGGCATTAAAACCTGGAGCTGTGAAAAGACCAGACTTAGACCCAAACAGGGGTCATCCCAAAAAACAGAGACAGTGAGACAAATTTCACTTTGCTATTCCAGAGAACTTGCAAGGTGGGAGCGGTGAACACCAGTACACCTGCTGGAAGAGGAAAACCACCAACAAAGGAACCACCGACAGAAAACAACAGAAGAAGGTGAAGGAGGAAGTGGAACCCACACTAACCTCAATCCAGGACAGACCTGGAAACACAACCAATTGGTGGACGAACTACACACAACAATCAACTGAACAAGAGTGAGAGAGAAGCTTCAAAACCTTGGTCACACAGAAGAATCAGCTTCAACACAACCTGTCCACACCTATGCAACAAAATACAAGGTGTGGTGGATGGAGTGACCCTCAGTAAACCAGTTGGAGGAAAGTACCCACCAAAGAAAGGCCCAACAACAATCAAAATCCAAAGACATACAGAGAGCCAACATAAATGACAGTCTAAGGCCAGTGAGCTCAGGAGATTAAGGGGACTGCACCACTGAATCTCACAGGTATTCTACCTTAGAAGTTCATACCATAAACACAGGGAGTCAGAACAGATCGATTTAAGAAACAGGCTAACAAGAAGTCTCACAAAACAATGGGAAGACAAAGAAACAATCCCCAAATGAAAGGAAAAGAGGAAAACCCAGAAAAAATGATAAATGAAACAGAGGCAAGTCAACTATCAGATACTGAGTTCAAAGCATTGGTTATTAGGAAGCTCAATGAGCTCACAGAGAATTACCAGAAACTACAGGAAACTATAATGAACTCACTGCAAACTATATCAGCATGAAAAAGGAAATAGAAACTATCCACAGGGGCAAAGAGGAAATGCAGAATACAATTTCTGAACTGAAGAATACAGTAGAAGGAATCAAATGCAGGCTCGAAGCAGAGGATCAGATCAGAGAGCTGGAGGAAAAGGTAGAAAAAAACACTCAGAAAGTGCAAGAAAAGGAAAAGGGGCTCAGAAAGAATGAAGAGGGATTAAGGGAAATGCAGGACAACATGAAATGTACTAATATCCATATAATAGGAATACCAGAAGGAGAAGAAGAAGAGCAAGGGATAGAAAACCTGTTTGAAAAAGTAATGATGGAAAACTTCCCTAATCTGATGAGACAAAAAGTCATACAAATCCAGGAAACACAGAGAGACCCAATCAAGAGGAACCCAAAGAGGCCCTCTTCAAGACACATTATAATTAAAATGCAAAATTCCAAGACAAAGAGAGAATCCTAAAGGCAGCAAGGGAGAAACAGGAAGTAGCATACAGGGGAGCCCCCATAAGTTTAGCAGCTGACTTCACAATGGAAACGCTCTAAGCCAGAAGAGAATGGCAAGAAATATTCCAAGTAATGAGAACCAGAGGCCTGCAACCAAGGCTACTGTACTCAGCAAAACTCTCAATCAAGATAGAAGGCCAAATAAGGAGCTTCCCAGACAAAAGAAGTCTAAAATAATACACCTCCACTGAACCAGCTCTGCGAGAGATGCTAAAGGGACTGATTTAAGGAAAGGAAGGAAAAGAGAGAGAGAGAGGAACACAGGTACCAAAAAATGGCAATGAATAAGTACCTATCAATAATAACCTTAAACATAAATGAATTAAATGCTCCAATCAAAAGACAAAGAATAGCTGAATGGATAAGAAAGCACAACCCACACATATGCTGCCTACAGGAGACCCAACTCAGGACAAAAGACTTACACAGACTGAAAGTCAAGGGCTGGAAACAAATTTTCCAAGCAAACGGACAAAAAAAAAAAAAAAAAAAAAGCTGGGGTAGCAATACTCGTATCAGACAAAATAGACTTCAAAAAAAGGACCATAGAGATACCCAGAGCGACACTTCATAATACTCAAGGGAAGAATCCACCAAGAAGACATAAACATTGTAAATATATATGCACCCAACATAGGAGCACCCAAATACATAAAGAAAATCTTGGAAGACTTCAAGAAAGATATTGACGGCAACACAATTATAGTAGGGGATTTTAACACCCCACTGTCAAAAATGGACAGATCTTCCAAAAAAAAATATCAACAAAGATACTGTGCCATTGAACAGTACCGTAGATTAAATGCACTTAACTGATATATGTAGAGCGTTTCACCTCAAAGAAGCTAAATACACATTCTTTTCAAATGCACATGGACCATTTTCTTTCTTTTTTAAAAATATTTTATTTATTTATCTTTAGAGAGAGGAGAAGGGAGGGAGACAGAGAAGGAGAGAAACAGCAATGTATGGTTGCCTCTCACATGGCCCTCACTGGGGACCTGGCCCGCAACCCAGGCATGTGCCCTGACGGGGAATCGAACCGGGATCGTCTGGTTCCCAGCCCGCGCTCAATCCACTGAGCTACACCAGCCAGGGC
>PVJI01020961.1:0-27976 GCA_004026765.1 Micronycteris hirsuta | reverse complement strand
TTTAAAGAAATGCTCACTTAGAGGAAAAGTGTCTATAAGACGTTTAAGGCATTGGTTTCTTATCTCATGTACCCAAACTCCGTGCCTATGTTTTAACATTGAACCCCCATGTCTCTTAATCTCATAACTGCATTTCACTTCTTCGTCTTTTAATTACTGCCTTTACCAGGTTTTACTCTTGGCTATTATTTTTAAAAAAATTTTCTGAATAAAGATAATGAATGCTATGAACTTCACCTTCTCTGAGTGAATTCAAGTACCTTCTCCTAGAATGGACAGTGTCTGTGACATTCCAGTCCCCTTTTTCACTTGATGCTCAGAACTCCGGTAGTCAGACCTCAACCCATAACTCCTACCCTAAAACAAGAAAGCCGGTTTCCCTCTGGGCAAACAGGTATCCCAGCAGATAAGGCCTCAACATACAGACATTTGGAGTCCTCTGGTGGAAAGAGCTAGGACTATACTCCATTACTCTAACATAGATCTGTGGCCAAAACCTGCCCACATACGTGGAGATGCTAATTAACATTGTTCTGTCTGTGTCTTAACCCCAAATTAGCAGCCAAAGAATACCAGGTACTTGAGGACAGCCTGAACTTTAAAAAAAAATGACCAAATATCAAATCAAACAGATAGCAAAAGAACTTGTAGAAATGATAATGTTAAAATTGAAGAATGCTTTAAAATTATTTATAACGTAAGCAGAGAGAGAAGATATTGCATTAGAGAAAAACCACATGAGTCTATCAAAAGCAATGTTGAGAAAGCTCAAATTTCTCTTGGGTATTACATATATGAGAGCAAAATCCAAACAAAATCAGTAGGAATATTCAGAGGTACATTTGAGGGTACCACACAGGATACAGCACAAAAAGATGGAAAACAGCAGAGAAAGATGAGAAAATTAGAGAATGTGTGCAGGCAAACATATCCAATAATAGAAGTTTAGAATGAAAGGGGAAAATGTAAGGCAGGGAATTTACTAAGAATATGAGAAAACTGCCATGAGTTTACCAAGAGCATGAGATTGTGGATTGAAAGGGCCCAGGGGGTCCAGCACAATGAATAGAAAGAGAGCCACTCTAAGGCACAAATCATGACACTCGAGGACACTGGGAATAAAAGTTACCACCAGAAAGAGATAATCATAAATCCAATTCTTTTCTTCTGTTTTTGAAGTTATGGCCACTATCTAACTTCTATGCTTCCTTACAAAAAAAAAAAAAAAATAAGCAACAACTTTTTAAAAAAGTGGTTTTCCCTAAAATGCTGCCTGAAGATTAAGACAAATACAACATTTCCAACTTTATAATCCCACAGAAGTGCTAAGATATAATTCAGAATTTTGTAGTAAATCTTTCCTCAAACAAAATTACTCTTAACGGCCTATGTCCAAGGCAGCATCTGTACCTTAGTCGTTTATTGCACCTCTTAGCCTGTGACAAAGCAGATACCAAATAAATATAAATTCTATCAACAATTTTTCAGTGAGAAAATATGGCCTATTTTAACTGTTTTGCATTTGTATCTGACTACCTTTCGAAGTCTAGATATGCACATATTTTCTACTAATAACTAAGTGTGTAATTCTCATTTCTCCATTACTGTGAGTTCAAATATTTAACTTTGTTTCTATCAAAGTTTCAGAAACTCATATTTGCCTTTCTTCTCAAAAAGTTCAAAACTAATTGATATTGTTCCCATCTATGCCTGGCTCGGGTGAGCATTGATATAAATGCATCATCCATGTGAGAAGCAATGAGTCACCGTTTCCTCGCAGAGCTTGACTCGGAAGACCAAAGCTGACTTAGACTAGGGCCAAAGTGTCATGAAAAAAACTGTCTGCGGTAAATTGCCCTTATTGAACACTTAAGCCACTATACTCTAACCCGAGAGCTCGGGAAATTTCCTCATGACCAGGGCGTCGTTCCCTCAGCCATAGAAAACCACTCTACAGTTTCCTGTTTAACATCAAGTAGCAAGCACACAAGAAGTAAATGGAAAAAAAAATATGTATGCCAATATTTAGATGTACAGAAACACAAGTGGCAAGCTTTTAGATAAGTAAGAGATGTGACTTTATCAAAATGAAGTTCAAACAGCACTGCTCGGCTACAGGAAACCTATTTCCCCAAGCCTACATCTAGATGCATGGCCTGACAATAGGAATGAACATTGAAAATTGAATTTATCCGCGAACATTTGGAAAGTGTAATTACCCTATCTGTAGCTATAAAGCAGGCTCATAGACAGCTTCCCGAATAACAAGTCATTTTTAATGGTGAAGATTTCAGCAAGTCTAGAAAGTGTAAAGGGAGGTGAAAAAGGAAAGATACACAGAACTCCTAGGTTCAAGTAGTTTCCTTATCATAAGCTCCAGATGTCTTCATTCTTAGTCCCGGGACTTGCTCATCTTTTTGTGCTATCACATCAGGACGAGGACAGGAACAAGTTTATAGAGAAAAGAAGTGCCAGGGTAATGTTTCTGCCCCCAGATAATGCAGAGATAGCCAGCCATGTTCGCGGTGCAAAAGGACATGCATTTTCCAAAATAGGAATTCTAATCCCACTGGGCTTCTGTGTGCGTCAATTTAACCTTTCGAGTTAGACTTTTGAACCCCTAGAAATGAACTAATGCTTTGTGTAAACTACAGAAAACAGATGGGAGTGTGTTCCAGGCACCGCATTTAAATACAAAGACCATTTCCGGGCCTGCCAAAGCTGCCTCGCTGCCTCAAAGGATAAACCTGAGTTTTACAAATCAAATGAAGTGACCCCACAATACGGTTCAAATTCAGAGGAGACAAGTACTTCTGTGACTCTCAAATCTTCACATTATCGCCAAAATAACAAGCATACACTTGCTCTCACTGAAGGAATAGGTATTTTTTTATTCTAAAAGTGTTAAACTTGGATCTTCATGGTGCAACCCCCCCAAAAAAAACTTTTAAATTGCTTCATCTTCATATTAATTACAGATGTTTGCAGTTTTCTGTCCTGATGGGTAGCAATAGAAAATAGATAGCTATTTCAGAAAGCATCTGGAATTCAGTAATTTTTGTTCATTTTGGAATTTAAAAGGCAAGTTTTTTTTTAAGATTTTATTTATTTATTTATTTATTTATTTTCAGAGAGAGGAGAAGGGAGAGAGAAAGAGCAATGTATGGTTGCCTCTCACATGGCCCTCACTGGGGACCTGGCCTGCAACCCAGGCATGTGCCCTGACTGGGAATCAAACCGGGACCCTCTGGTTCCCAGCCCACGCTCAATCCACTGAGCTAGACCAGCCGGGCAAGGCAAGTTTTTGATAGGTGAAAAATAATACTTTATAATCAGAATTTTAAAACTTTTTATAGTGGTAAAATACACATAGCATAAAATATACTACTTTATACTGCTTTTAAGTGTGCGGTTCAGCCGTGTTAACTACATTCCTATTATTGCGCTGCCGCCACCACCACCAATCCCCGTAACTCTTTTCAACTTGCAAAGCTGAGATTCTATGCCCATTAAATAACTCCCCACTCCCTCCTCCTCCAGCCCCTGGAGGTGACCATTCCACTTTCTGTCTCCGTGATTTTGACTGTTCTAGGTGCATCATAGAAGTGGTATGATACAGTATTTATTTTGGGGGACTCTTCACTTCACTTAGCATAACATCCTCAAGGTTCATCCACGCTGTAGCATGTGTCATGGTTTCCTTCCTTTTTAAGGCTGAATAATCTTCCGCTGCATGCATTTACCATATTTTGCTTATCAATCCATCCAACAATGGCCTACTGGGTGGCTGTCATGTTTTAGCAATTATAAATAATGCTGCCCTGATAACAAATAATCATAACATGTAAATGTATGTGTAACTCAGATTAGTTCATAAGGAGAGGTACGTTCATGTTTACACAAACTAAGCAGCCACTTACATGATGTACCCTAAAAGAGCCCAATTTCTGTTATCAGCCAGATATGGTAGTTGTGATAACCATAATTATACTAAGGCCCTTTACTGGAGATACGCTAACAGCATTAGAAGGGGTGCAATTCCAAATAAACAGGGTTTTTAAAAAAGCAAAGGTTTTATTTCTTGTGGAAGGATGAGATTCAATAAATGAGGGAAATTGTGCCCAAGTTATGCACCACGTTTTATGGATCTTAAAACATATACCCACAAATCCCAGCTGGAGTGGTTCAGTTGGTTGGGTGTTGTCCTGCGAACAGAAAGGTCGCAGGTTCAATTCCCAGTCAGGGTACATGACTGGGTTGTGTGTTCAGTCTCTGGTTAGGGCATGTATGGAACACAACTGATGTTTCTCTCTCTCTCACACCTTGATTTTTTTTTTCTCCCTCTCTTTCTCCCTCCCTTCCCCTCTCTCAAAAATCAAAAATAAAATAAAATTTAAAGGTTTCCTTTAAAAAAATACAACACTAAACCTTATATTATCAAGAAAGGAGTGAGAAAAGGAGAGGACACAGAATATATTGAGTAGTGGGAGACAGTACAATTTTGTCCATATAATAAGCCCTAAAATTTACTCTGTGATTAATTGCATTGCCTTTCTCTGAATCACATGGCGTACGTACTAAAATAGAACAGAACTAGGAGGTGACATCATTTTGAGACACATATATTCTGTTTTGATTTCCTTTATAAATTTTCCAACAATATATTTCTAATATAGATATTTTCTGAATCTTACATGGATATCTAAGATGGTCAACATGTCAAGTTTATTTTCCAAATAGTTTTAAGGCTAAGCCTATACCTCGAGTTAGAAATTTCTCTGTTTTATTGCTATAGAGTCACACAATCCAAAGACTAGCCTTTTTGCTATGTTTATTGAACCATTTTAGATTGTAGAAACTATTGTACCCCTAAATGCTACAGTTCATTATCTACTCTCCCCAGCATTCAACCTGAGCCTGCAGTGCTAAATTTAACCTCCCACATTATTTTAATAACACCCGACAGCAGGTGTTAGCATAAAGGGCATAATAGGCTTTTCAATCAAAACACCAAACTGGCCATCCCTACCATAATTCATCCTACTCACAGAAGATCCTTAACTTCAAAAGTAAGGACCTGAGCAAAGTAAATATCAGAACTCAGGCCTCATCAAGTTCAAGCTTTTAAAATTAATGATTTAATGTTCGGCACGACAATTCTATGTTACAAAGACTGAAACGGTATTCATGGAACGCAGGAGTTACAGGCGGTGTGGGCCAGGGTGTCACACCAGGTCTGGCAATCTGCACTTGACTCTATCTGCCACACCATTTCTTCAGTGTGCTGCCAGCTGAGTGCCCAAATTCCCAGCAGACAGTAATCTTTGGGATCTGAGATCAAGAAATCACAATTCCCTGAAATGTTCACAAACGCCTAGAAATCACCAATTATTCCTAGCATACTTGCAATGCTCTACATCCTTTTGACTCAGTAAGGATATATAAAACATACCATAAAGTTTAAAATATTAACTTTACAAAGAAACAGCTCACAGTGAATATTAAAATACTGGAAAACACCAGCGAACAATATTGAGTAGTATTAGAATAATGATAATCAGATTTCTTAGCAAGGTTAAACAGCATCATCGCTACACAGGATCATGCGTTGCAATTGCCAATTTGAGAACTTACTGATTCCTAAACTTAGTATTCTGGGGGAATATGACTCACAGTATGTGTGTATAGTATACTATGCATGTAAATTATCAATATTGATTTTATTTGTGACAATGACCCATTGTTAGCAGCAGGCAGACTGGGAAACACACATTTGTAACATGGCAATAGCTGAAAGAAGACAGATTAGATCTTGACCGTGCTTTTATGCATGCTCACAACCTGGTTCCAGAAAATGCCAGCTTTACCTTTTGCCTTTGACCAACTGTGCTTTCTACTCTGGCTGGATTTCCACTTGGTTAGACAGCTTTCAAACGTGTAACATTTTTATACTCATTTTTAAGTTTTAATTCTCTCAAGGGGATTAAAATACATTTTTTCCTGTGTTCCCAATCTCCTGGGTTATTTTTCTCATGATTCACAACTCAGAAAAACTGTAGAGAAATGTTGGGAAAAAATTCCCACATGGAAACACACTGAGAACTCTTTCTGACTCATTGGAGACCATGTGAGTACACTCTCGCCACCTAATTAGAGTTCAAAGTCAGCCTTAACAGTGGGCTTGGATTCATGAAGTTCAGATCTGGAGAGACTTCATTTCCATGACAAAGCAATCATCTTTAGGAGAAAGGTGGTTACATTTGAGGCATAAAATCACTTTTAAATGTCTTAATAGTAGAGAAGCAGTCCATTTTTTTTGAAACTTGAAACTGCACATCGACCAGAGAAGAAAACAGTATTGTAGGGCTCATAACCTCACTATCTATAGACTGTCCACAATTAATTCCAGACAACTTCTCCCAAGTTCAGACTTGATGGTGCCCTTGTTATACACGGAGATGTTACACATGATTCACCACCAATTGTGTCAATCAATTTAGAAATATACCAATTGCTGTTATGACTGCATTGTATTTTATTACATAGTTAACATTCAATAAGAAAACACTTTTAGGAGGCAAGGGTCAAAAGAAATGTAACTGGTCATAACTATGTATACCACAATATGATAGCATTCAAGTTTACCATTTCAACTATGTTATAGTGATGCATCTGATAGCAAAGCACTCAATAGACTGGTCAGGTACAAAGCAGAAGATTCAACTTTTTAGTGAAGTCTGTAGTCCATGTTTTGTCTCAGGCTGAAAGTTAATTTATGAGGAATACACAATGGACTTCTTTTCTTTTCTATTACTAAGGTTGGGTTCACTGGGAATCCAGCTCTGAAAGTGAGCTCAGAGGAAAGAAGCAGGAGTGGATGCAGAGCAATCTATTACACTCTCAGCCCAACAGCAACTTCCGGCAACCCTCCAGGGAGCTCTGGAGCTCAAATGGCCCTACAGACTGGTCCCAAATTTGTCTGAGATCCAAGGGTCTTTCCATTCCCTCATAGATCGGTCTCCAACTGAGGTCAACCCAAGAGAGTGACATGATGCGAGGTACTTCTCTGCAACTGAGGCAATCCCTGAAAGCGCTGACAACTGAAGACTGTCTACTCACAGCATTTCTGTCAGTTTAAGGCAGGGGTGTCAAACTCACTTTCACTGGGGGCCACATCAGCCTGGCGGTTGCCTTCAAAGGACCAAAATAATTTTAGGACTGTATCAATGTAACTACTCCTTAACTGTTAAGGAGTTGAAATTATATTCAGCCCTTTGAAGGCAACTGCAAGGCTGATGTGGCCCCCGGTGAAAATGAGTTTGACACCCATGGTTAAAGTTAAAATGTCTTCCTATGAAGGGGGACCTGGACAAAGCATCACAGCATATACCACACTGAGTTTACTTTGCATAAACAACAAGGTATTCCTAAGTCCCTTCAGCTTCCATTTTATTCTCAGAAGGATAATATTAAACAATAATACTAGATGAAATACATTTAGACTTTTCTGACTCCACAATGTAGGGTGACCAAAAATTTTCATCTATCATTGACCTTTCTTTAACTCATACTGCCAGAAAGGATTTTGAAAATTATGTGCAAAGCAGTTTATAAGTTGTTTTCTTTAATAGGCACTCTTAATAGTAAAAGCCTTTGGAACATATCATATATACCCACACACATATATATGTACATGAGGTCTGTCTGGAAAAAGTCCAGCCATTGTTAATATAATGAGAATAGTTTGTATGACATCGATGTAACCTGGAGCCAAGGAGAGCAGACTGGAATGCTCATGCGTGAACAATGACAACTTCAGTGTATTAGTCGGCAGGGGCAGTAGACACCGTTGAGTGAGCACATGTGCTGTGTGGCCATCCCATGCAAAATGACTGACCAAGTAGAGCAATTAATCTGAATAGGATTTTGCATGAAGCTTGAACATTCCTCTGTGGAAACTACTGGAATGATTCAGAAGACCACAGCTATGGCCAACTGGTGACTGGCAGCTTCATCATAACAACGTGCCTACTCATGAATCATGTCCCATGCAGCATTTCTGGCAAAACATCAATCACCAAGGTGACTCAGCTCCCCTACAGCCAAGATTTGGCACCCTGTAACTTCTGGCTTTTCCCAAAACTAAAATCACTTTTGAAAGGGAAGATATTTCAGACCATCGATGAGATTCAGGAAAATATGACAGGGCAGCTGATGGCAATTGGGAGAACTGTGTGAGGTCCCAAGGTGCCTACTTGGAAGGGGACTGAGGCGTCATTGTCCTATGTACAATGTTTCTTCTATCTTGTACCTTCTTCAATAAATGCCTCTATTTTTCATACTACATGGCTGGACACCTTCTGGACAGATCACTGTATATATTTATATACAAACACAATATAAAATTTATTTTATTATATTGCACAAGTATATTCATATATTAAAAACCTTCCTAAGCAACAGTAAGAATTTTTAAAGTGATACAACTGAAATAAAGACAAACAATTTCCAACAGATTCTTTTTCTTTATAGAACAAATCTCCCTTGCAGACATACCAATCTGGACTCCTGCCTTGTTTCCGAAAAGGCAATCCTTTTATACAACTTCCAGAAGGCAAAACTTTATCTTTTCCTGAACTCCTTGAAAAAACACCCAAACTTCCAAACCTGCCCTGCATCGTAGTTCAGTTATATCATGCTGTGCTTTTACCATGCAGGCATTTCCCATCCCGTTTTCATGAGGTCTCATGTGACTATTTGTCTTTCTCTTTACAACCTCTTTGCCCACATCCACTGCACCCAAGCTCCCAAAGATTTATATCACTTTCAGGCACACCATAAACTCATTTAGAATAGAGAGTGGCATAGTTCTGATATTGGCTTAAATCAATCATGGAGTTCAATGGTATTCAATTAGAACATCAATCCATCAGATCCTCAAATTCAGAGTCTGGAGTTACCTCTGCAACACCACGTTGGAAATATGTTTGTCTCAGTTTGGTAGAGGCATACTGTGAATGTTTAGTAGGGGCCTTACTTATTGATGTTTTGAAGCAGTATATATGAAAACCTCAGTGTTATCTTGGCTTTCATGCCATGCTATTCTACTCGATATATGACCTGTGACCTCAAATGAAATCATATTCCACTAAGAATTAAAGAACACTCCAGCAGAATTTCACTGTGGGTGTAGGAGGGTAAAAAGTATGTGAAAAGAATAACAAGGGTAAAAGCAAGAATGGAAAAGCAGGAATATGAATAACATTGTAGTGCAAAAGACAGGAAGCAATAGATATATTTTTCAAGGGATATAGGGAAAGCCACATTTCTTTCTGGTGAGTTGCTGGGAATAAGGAGGGAGATTTCAAAGGTCCTCAGTTAATTGGTATTACTGGGGTTTAGTCAGCCTACTCAGCCAATCAATTCTCACTCTGAGCTAGATGTAAACATACAATAGGATGAGCATTTGATATAAGCTCACAACTTATCATGCACCCTCTAGGTTTAAGTGTAAACAAAACACATGAAAATTTTTATTCATCTTAAGGAAACATAGCCTTGATAGACTAAAAAATCAAAAATTGCAGTAGGTTGCCAAGAATAAAAAATTCATTGAGTATGTAACAGTGTCATTCAGGTGAATATTTCAGGGCTTTTATCATGTGTTTACTTAGCTACATATTTCATAAATGCTAGCAAAATATGGCTATCAGCAATTGTGATTTTCATAGACTAATCTGGTTTAATTAAAAATGAAAGTTTCCGTTCCTTTTCTCAGGACTCTCATGAACATATTGGACGCAATTTCCTCACAGGTTTTAATGTAAGCATTTTCTAATATTAGAAAAGAGGGAAAAACTGGGGAAATGGCAAGAGAGTGAATTGGAGACACTGATTTTAGTTTGTCTGTAAAATAATTGCTATTACCAAATGGCAGTTTCATTTAAGTTTTGGTTCTTAGGAATAAAAAGAAAACACAAAACAAAGGTATGATTTATTCTGTATACTAGCATACCCTGTCTTATCTTTCTATATCTACAGTACCTACAAAGATGCAAATTCTTAATTGCTTTTTAACTCAATTTGTTCAAATATCCACCAATATTTTAAAAAGATACTGCCATTGTTTTTGATTCAGTGAATCGAGTTTTATATATAGAATTTCAATCCAAATCCTTAAGAAATATCTGTAATATGACCGTACTCTCAACCAAATCATAACTGACTTAAACTATTAGAGAATAAGAGCTATTCTTCATGTATTTTCATGGAGTGAAAAAAAGCATTTCTCACATTTGACTACCTATAATTAATAATGCATTTTCTCATGGGGATTCATTTCAGAATCATTCTTCATAAGAGATTTCCATCTGTGATTCAAAAATCATCTCATTCCAAAACCTATAGTTACATAACCTCAGTAATTAGCCATGCATAAATTTGAGAGAAAACACATGTAGATATTTTGTGATTAATACAGGTTCACTAATGATTTAATGGATTTTACATTATATATAACTTAGGCCAAGGCAAATATTGTCAAGCCTGCTTCTTAATTTTATTTTTTAATATATTTTATTGATTATGCTATTACAGTTATCCCATTTTCCCCCTTTATTCCTCTCCGTCCTGCACACCCCTCCCACCCACATTCCCCCCCTTCAGTTTATGTCCATGGATCGTACATATAAGTTCTTCAGCTTCTATAGTTCCTATACTATTCTTAACCTCCCCCTGTCTATTTTCTACCTACCATTTATGCTTCTTTCTTACTCTCTGTACCTTTTAGCCCTCTCTCCTCCTCCCACTCCCCCATTGATAACCCTCCATGTGATCTCCATTTCTATGATTCTGTTCTTGTCCTACTTGTTTGCTTAGTTTGCTTTTGTTTTTATTTTAGGTGTGGTTGTTAATAATTGTGAGTTTGCTGTCATTTTACTGTTCATATTTTTTATCTTCTTTTTCTTAGATAAATCCCTTGAACATTTCATATAAGAAGGGCTTGGTGATGATGAACTCCTTGAACTTGACCTTATCTGAGAAGCACTTTATCTGCACTTCCATTCTAAATGAAAGCTTTGCAGGATAGAGAAATCTTGGTTGTAGGTCCTTGCCTTTCATGACTTGGAATACTTCTTTCTAGCCCCTTCTTGCCTGTAAAGTCTCTTTTGAGAAATCAGCTGACAGTCTTATGGGAACTCCTTTGTAGGTAATTGTCTGCTTTTCTCTCATTGCTTCTAAGATTCTCTCCTTATTTTTAATCTTGGGTAATGTCATTATGATGTGCTTTGGTGTGTTCCTCTTTGGGTCCAACTTCTTTGGGACTCTCTGAGCTTCCTGGACTTCCTGGAAGTCCATTTCCTTTTCCAGATTGAAAAAATAATGAGAACTTCCTCAAATAAGTTTTCAATTTGTTGTTCTTCCTTTTCTCCTTCTGGCACCCCTCTGATTCGGATGTTAGAATGTTTAAAGATGTCCTGGAGGTTCCTAAGCCTCTCATTTTTTTTGAATTCTTGTTTCTTCATTCTGTTCTAGATGGAGGTTTATTTCTTCCTTCTGCTCCATACCGTTGACTTGAGTCCTGGTTTCCTTCCCGTCACTGTTGGTCCCCTGTACATTTTCCTGTATTTCACCTTTCATAGCCTTCATTTTTTCCTCTAATTTGCAACTATACTCAACTATTTCTGTGAGCATCCTGATTACCAGTGTTTTGAACTGTGCATCTGACAGGTTGGCTATCTCTTCGTCGCTTAGTTGTATTTTTTTCTGGAACTTTGAACTGTTCTTTCATTTGGGCCATTTTTTTTTGTCTCGCCACAACTGCTACATAGTAAGGGGCAGAGCCTTAGGTGTTCACCAGGTCATGGCAACCCTCGTCGCTGGGATGTGACACTGTGTGGGAGAGGGGTCCAAGAGGGAATAGTGACACTTGCTCTGCTCTCTGTTGGCTGTCAGTCACTTACCCTGCTGCCCACAGGCAAAGTGGGCCCTTCTGTGCTGATTCCCGGGGTGGGAGGCTTGTGTACATTCTAAGACCCTGTGGGTCTCTCCAGTGAACTCTCCTATGAGGCTGGGATTTACTCCTGCTGCCGCCTCACCCCTCACGGGTGTTTTTAATCAGTGGTTTGAGTCTTTATTTCCCCTCACTGGAGCCCTGGGCTGCGGGTCTGCTCCGCTTCCCAGTTGTTTCTCCCGGTTTATCCACACGCGAATATGGGACCACCTGCTCCACCAGCCACTGCGTCCCAGAGAGTCCTCTCTGCTGGCTGCCAGTCTCCGCCCCTCCTACCGGTCTGAATGAATGTTTGTTCTTTAACTCCTCGGTTGTCGGACTTCCATACATTTCGATTTTCTGGCAGTTCTGGTTGTTTTTTGTTTTTAAATGTGTTGTCCTTTTTTTGGTTGTGCGAGGAGGCACAGTGTGTCTACCTACACCTCCATCTTGGCCAGAAGCCCTGCTTCTGAATTTTAAAATAAATCTCTATTTAATGTCTCAATACATAAGCAGGAGAATGATTTAATAAAATTACTATATCAGGAGCAAGATGTCAATTACAGTTATATAATTTGTTTTCATTTTCACATTTGCAGGACAGTTCTCAAATGCACATTGCTATCTTAATAAAATAGATGTGATGATGAAAATATCCTCCGGTTCAAATCACTTGACAAACTCTATAGTTCCTCATCTCTACTGGTTACTCTATCAGTCTGCTATACGCACTGCCCCGTCTGTATTCAGTCAATGCTCATTCCCATCAGACACCTTTGTTCAATACTCTGCAGAGTTTAGACTTGCTCCCCTTAATTTGCACTCTTTCTGATGCCACATCCCAAGACTGGTATATATTCCGTCTTCTTGTCCACTAAGTTTCATTTTGTAAGGTCTTTTGTTTAGATCTATTTAAGCATTTCCTTCTCGATCTATCTCTGACTCACCTGGAATTAATCCAGTCCCTGTCTGGCTTTTAGAAAACAACAGAAAAAAAATTAAAGGTTTAAATCATTCACATAATTATGTAACCAAGGCAGGGTAGAAACCACATTTATGAGACATATGCTATGAAAAACATCCTTTTAAAACATCTTTCCATGGGTGGATGAGAGATCTCACTTCCAACTATCCTCATGATATACTGCACAGTAGTTTCAAAGACCCTGGGGAAATGGTAGCTCCTTTTGGATTCTGCCTTGGTGGTTCTACTATGCCAGCCAACTCTGATTGAAGCCATGATTTGAGAAGAGAACGTAATAATTTGGTGATATGTTTGTTTGTGATATATGATATGTTTGTATGGCACTGATGTACAAAATAATCATATTACAAAATAGTATGCAAATTATGTTTATATTCACATGTCTGTATTACCACACTCACTTATATATCATGTTATGTAAATGCAAATCACTTTTAGCCTATTTACATAGAATGCATGTGTACAGTATTAATCAAACCTTGTATCTACACCTACATATACAAATGTATACTTCTGTAAATGTATATACATGCATGTACACGCATCACAATGTTAACCGTTTAAATGAGGGTTACTTGTGATTTTTATTTTAGTTATAGTCTGTCAATATTTTATGGAATGTTCATCAGGAATTAGCACCTTATAGCCTGTTAGAGAAAACACTGAGCTATCTTTCAAAAAAAAAAGTGATGGGGGGGTGGGAGTAGTATTTCAAATCAGACATACAAGTCAGCTGGAATAAACCAATGGGAACAACAGGTTTATATATTCTAATTCACATATACCTAAACTTTTTACTTTCTAGTTCCAAAATGGAGTTCCATGAGATAATGACCAACAGAAAGCTTCTCAAAAAAAATAATAAAAGGTCCATGATAAAACGACTTTGGAAAACTTTAGTCTTCTCTTGAAATTTATATTAGCACTTAAGCATAAAAATTTTTCACAGAAATTAGGCATTAAGAGGTTTAACTCGCTTTAACCCATGTGTCCCAAATGTATTTGATTATCAAATAGAATTCATATCACATGAATTAAATGTTCCATAAAGCTGGGAAACTGTTCAAATTGAAAAGGAGAGGACAATTTAATGAAAAAGAACTTAAGGGAAAACTCTGACCTACTGTGGTAGACAGAAAAATATTAGTGAAAATCATAAAATAATTATGGCTGCTGATATTTATTTTGAAGAATTTAGGGTTTGTTAAAAATATATTCTATAGTTATATATTGTACCTTTAATGGCTAAGACTGTATTCGGGGGCCTGGGGGTGGAAGGAGGCTCTGCTACACTCTCGGAAACAGAACAGCGAGGGGAAAACACTTGGTATAAGC
The DNA here is from genome assembly GCA_004026765.1 of Micronycteris hirsuta. Lineage (NCBI taxonomy): Eukaryota > Metazoa > Chordata > Mammalia > Chiroptera > Phyllostomidae > Micronycteris > Micronycteris hirsuta. The sequence continues at coordinate 13,664 of PVJI01020961.1, read as the reverse complement.
AAGCAGTTTAACCAAAACTTGGGCCAACTGTAATGTCACCTGTTCATCTTGGACATCAAATACACACATGTACACATTGTATAAAATTAGTTGTATCTGATTTAATTAAATGATGATTTAAGAAAAAAGTCACACAAAGGACACGTGGAATTAATTATAAAGTTCCAGTTAATGAGTTCTCATGACTATAGATGTCCTCAGTCATTACAACTACCTTGGCCTTCTCCTTTCAATGTACAGATAGATGTAAAGCCAGATAGGATTAAGGGATCACTCATATTAATGTCACAGGGCATATACTAGTGGGAACAACTCCATATTTAACAGTTCTGAAGAGTCTTTTATCATTCTTTGTTTCCTGGAGCAAAGAATTACTCACTCCTTCATGTCTTTTTTTTAACCTACCAATCACTGCCCACTAATTCCTTCCTGACTTTTGTACCACAGTGGTGTTCCAGCAACACTTGGGAACACATGAAAAATGCAAATTCTTGGGTTCCACTCTACAACTACTGAATCAGAAAATGAGGGTGCCCTGGCTGGTATGGCTCAGGGCATTGACTGCCAACCTGTGAACCAAAGGGTTGCTCGTTCGAGTCCCAGTCAGAGGACATGCCTGGGTTGCAGGCCAGGTCCCCAGTAGGGGGCGCACGAGAGGCAACCCCACGTTAATGTATCTCTCCCTCTCTTTCTCCCTCCCTTCCACTCTGTCTAAAAATATGTTTTTATCTTTTGTTTTTGAAAGAGAATGAGGGCAAGGCACAACCATCTGCATGTTAAGAAGCCCTCCAGAGAATTCTGATGTACACTCAGGTTTGAGAAACACTGAAGTAGAAAAATAAGATTGCCATCTCTTCTGGGTGTTTTTGATAACCAGAGAAGATAGTCCTTGTATCAAATTACAAATCTAATTTTAAATGAGCCCCCAAATTTTAAGATAGCAGTTTATATTGTAAAATATAGTACATGCAGTTCAAAATTTGTACAAGATTTATCCAAAAATTGAATTGAAACTTGCTACTAAATCATGGCAAAGTAATGAAGCCATTCCAAAGAAGTCTGTTCATACCATAATTTGATTGTACTACAGTAGTACTAGCATTAACTTTGGTTCTGAGAGGAGAGACAATGAGATTTAAGAAGGAAATGGGAAGGTTAAGAGAGGCAGGAAAAAGAAGAAAAATAGAAGAGAGGAGAAATACTCCTCTGTTTTTGGTGCAGTGACAACTATAGATACAATGCAAAAATCAATTTTCTGTATTAAAACTATGCATTGGATACATATATCAGAATCCTAACTTTCATCTAGGAATTCCTTTTACTATAGAGCTTTATTTTCCACCCCCCAAAATCTTCTACATCATGAATAATAATAAGGTAAAGTCTGTACTGTATATTCTGCTTCTAAGTGCTGAAATTGGTAAAACAATTTGGGCAATGTAGCTTATTTCAGATAAATGTTCGAAAAAATGCAACAGAAGTTGATTATTTCACATTTATGAATGACTAATGAGGCTACTAACTGGTAAGTTCAGGCAGCTATTGCTAATTTTCAGGTTATTTTCTACCATTCTTCTGTCTCATGTTTTTCTCTGATTTTTTATCTCTGATTTTTCTCATAATAGTTATAATAGATATTAGGTGGTATTTTCACCGTGCCTAGAGGAGGGTTATAGACAATCTTTGTAATTATAAACAATTGAGAGCTTGTGAGTTGAGAACTGCCAATCATCTTTCACATACGATAATCACAGGAAAAAAAGGAACCTTCAACATCCACCAAAAACCAAAAGCCAAGTTTCGGGGGAAAAAAACCCTAAAAGCCAGAGCCTCCCAAAACCAGATGCTCATTAGACTTCCTGGTGGAGACTCAGTACCTGGGTCCACACCGCCCAATCGAAATAAATCAGAGGCTTTGTAGGACGGGCCCAAGCATTACTTTTTTTTTTTTTTTAATATTCCACATGTAGTTACATTGCTCACTACAAGGAATTATTGGCAGGGGTATCACAAGTTACTCCTGCCTCCAAATCCAGTCATGTACAAACAATAATTCCTGCTTGTCGGGGTTCTGAAGAGACTGGCCAATATTCTTTAACTTCAAGTATGTGACTACAGACTTCCAGTGACTTCTCCACCCGATGAAACCTACCACCTGTCTTTTTACTCCTTGACTGAAATTCATGTGTGAAGTGCAAACCTTTCATCTTTAGCAAACTTATGCCACAGATTTAATCCTTGTTAGTCTTTGCTTTGAGTCTGAACCTCTTTAAAATAAATACATTTGTGGAAAATTATTATATTTGAAATATGTTCGAGTCACAAAATAGTGTCTTTTTTTTTTCAATTTTCGACTCAACTTTTGTGATGGTTTGACAAATGAAAGACAGTTCCTCAGGACGGACACATGATAATAGAACTCTCCTACCCTAGGTAATACAGAATTGCTAGCCCATCCTCAGTACTGTAACTGATGTTACAAGAAGGGGCGGTGGGTAGTGAGGAGAAGGGACAGAACAGATGGGCCCATTTTAAAGTAAAAATTGTGTCAAGTGGAAAAGCTTTTAGCTACCATAATGACAGACCAGGCCACGAAGATGTTCATAAGTGATCACAGCTAGCTTTCTTAGATTAAAATATAGCCCTTATAACATGGCCACATACACGCTAGTCTTGTCTTGGGGCATGTCTGCAGTTGTGGTCAACTGCCAGAGTGAAATTATGCCCATTCTCAAAATAGCAAGTCAGTTTCATGGCATTAGACAGGTCAGGTTTCACTGGAGAACAAAATTGAAGGATGACTTCAGACCCCTAAACTAGGGACACAGAGTCACAGCTATTCAATCTTCAAGTCCATGTGCTATGAAGGGTTTCACCTGTTTTAAGAGCAGAAAAAGTGAGAGTTCAAGACCCAAGCCTAACTTCAGTAAATTTACTCCATAAACTGGAACACCTGATATTTTACCCCGTACTATAATCGTTACCATGATGAAAGCCTCAACAGTTAAGAAGGAAAAGAAGTACACTAGCTCCTATGACTGCATAGCCTAACAGCATTTCCATTCCCTTACCAAGATTCATTACAGGCTATAAAACTAAACATTCACAATCTTATCATCATTTGCATCGAAAGATGGCCATGTAACACATATGCCCATGACCCATAAGCAGCAGTCTGCTGCAGGGAGTCTGGAAGAGATACAACTGTTGGCTTCCTATTCCTTTCTTCTGGCCTCAAATGGTGTCCCAACAGTTATCGACTTGTAATCAGAAAGAAAAGGCCATGAGAAAGACAGAAACACCAGCCCTGATATTACTAAGATGTCAATCCAAAGCCCAAAGCAGCCTGCCTCCAGGTACCTTCTATAAAATGTGGTAAAGCCATGGCGAGCTGGTTATTCTGTGACTGTCAGTGGAATGCATGCCTAACTGATACGCAGCTTCAACATAATGGATTTTTTTTAAGTTGATATTCCCCTCATCATTAACATTTCCAGTGTTTTACTGGTAAACATTTAATAGCTAGCTACCCCCTCAAAAAAAAAAAAAAGAACCGATGAGTAGCATTTGTGGATTTCTGTGGTACGAACAATCCCACCGTGTTCATTTTATGAAACCAACACAATGTCACTGAATGGAGATGTCAGAAGAATCATACAATTGGCCCTTGTGAGCCAGTACTAGCCAGCTCCAGTAGACCACTGTGCACCTCCCTCACATTATTGACTACATTCTCACAAAACTGCTTGAGTTCATTAATGATACTTTCAATTTTGTTATAATAGAGAACAGGATTTCTACAGTGAGGCACTTAGAGCTAGAAATTACTGACTGTCAAGATAAATTGGCTAAATTTATTAAATTGAAAGCAGCTATCAACTTTATCCAAAACTTTAAGTAGAAGCTTAGAAGTTGTTCCCAGTCTCAAAGCAAACGTGCTCGCTAATTCAATATGAAAATTTTCAATTTTCTTCCTCGGAGGAAAGAATAAAGTCTAATTCACTATCATGGCAGAGAAAATGTAATAAATACTTTCGAAAACAACATGGCTGTAATGTTAAATAACTTGCATAAAAACATATTTTACCTCCCGTAAACTTCCATCGCTCTCTCTGTAATCCAGAATGAGAATGGAAGTGTCTGTAATCTTCTAGACCTTGGATCTATTTCTGCAATAGGGACGCTATCATGCCCAATTACCTTTTAAAACAGAATAAAACTTACAATTTAGCACAACATACTTTAGAAGCTGTTATCTATGAAATGTATTCCCTACAATTTCCTTCGCAAGTTTCTGTGGCGAACAATCATTATATACTGAAGCAAAGCAACATCTCAGCACTTGTTTTTTTTTTTTTAAACTTAAGCACCAAAGTAGGTATTGTAAAAATATGCACAATAAACTAAACAGGTATTGTAAAAATATGCACAGTAAATTACCCCATGCCTTCAGGATGATATGAGAATATAATTTTCCTTTGATGGATAAGTAGGATAAGTACATGCTCCATTACCAGAGTGATTCTTCAAGTATAAAATGGCCTAGTAAGAAATTATTTGCAATTGAAATAGTTGGCAGTTCTGACAAAAATGTTTATTCACGGTATTTTCTGATTTATTACTTTTTCCCTTGTAAAATCCCCAATTCTTTGTCTAATGCCACTGCTGATTTATTGTGAGAATATCTAATTATTAGTGGCACGGTAGTGTAAGGGTATAATTTAATAGTATGCGTTCAAACTGAAAAAAAAATAAAGTTCAGTTACATTACATTACTTTCTTGTTTTTAATAAGGATAGTTTAAATACCAAAAGAACAGTGAAGTGTTTTAAAATAGCCATTTAGATTCTTTTATATTATTCTTCACAATAGGCTCTTTTAAAGTACTGTGGATAGGCAAAATAAAATATATCAAGTTTTGATATAACAATCTTCCACAGTTGGAATTTGGCATAAAATATGAAATCTATCAATGCAAAACTGACACCAAAAAGATATTATAGCCAACTCCAGCATAGCACCAGAATCTTTTTCATTCCTTCTCATAAAGCAAAACTGCTTTAGCTGTGTAACACATATGACATTCTTCTGAATTATTATTCTTCTGAAGAAAATACCTGAATTTATTTTAGTGTTCAAGAGGTTAAAAAAAACTTTCACAATACAAATCCATAGGTACACTTTATTCAATTATTCATATATTATTCTGTGCCAGTAAAACATCTAAGGATGTGCCAAGAGATGCCAAATGAATAAAACCACCAAAAAAAAAAAGGCAAAAGAAATCAGGGCTAAATTTACATTTGGTTTAAAAATATTAACAGCATGGGGCTATTTCTGTTACATTGAGCTATTTCTAATTACAGTAAAGCATACCCAATCAATAGATCAAGTGCCCATACTTGTGGTATCCAAAGAAGAAAGGAGTTGTAAACACACAGTACTGAAATATTTTTAAATGCTGACATTTTGCCTTTAAGGTATCTGAAATTTACATCTGAAAGAGTGAAAAGTTCCGGTTTGGGTTATTGTGTATGAGTTTTCACCCAAGGCCTAAGAATTCTCTCCTGTGTGGTGCCTAGATAAAGATTATTGAGGTCCTGTATGTTAAACCATAACCACGTAAATATATTGCCCCCTTGCAAAATGAGTTAAGAATACACAGCTGTGATGAGAAAAATAAATGATACTTGAAGTTCTACATTATTGTGATTTCTCCTCAAATGATAAACCAAGACCATCGCATAAAATCATTCTACAGGAACTTGTAGGTCAGAATCACCATCCTGTGTCCACAATGTTTAAAAGAAAGTTCTATTTACTGCAGTGGATGAAACTATCTCCAATAATGCCACTAAAAATAGAATTAGCATCTTATGTATGCTTTATTTTTATGTCCTTTGAAACATTATAACATATCTAAAGCCCTCTTGCTATTTAACTAAGTCTACAGACAAATTGATATATGAGAGAGAAAAGGGGAAGAAAAATAAGAATTGCCAATGTAACAACTTGTTAGCTTGCTTTTTTTTGGCATCGCTGTTAGCTCCACCCACATTATTTTTTGTGTCCCATAGAAATTGGCTACAAAAAGCATTTATTAATAGCAACCACCCCTTATGCTTCAGAATTGAAGCAAAATCAAAACCTAAAAGATAATACAAAACACAATCTCTGGTTCCATAAGGTACAGAAACTGAAATATTCCAAGCACATTGAATTTTATTCTATTTAATGGCCTCTAAACCCTCAAAGGGAAGAACCTATCAGAAAGATAAAGTAGACTTTGAAAATTCATAACCTCTTGGATTTATCACTCAGCCCACCTCAACTTCTTAGCTTAATTTCACAAATGTAAAACACACACACACAATTAAATCATTGCATTTTGAAAAGTGACTCTCAACGGTAACATCTAATATAGAATCCAAAGTTGCACAAAGGTAGATGAAATTTTCTTTAGGGATGAAGATAAATGAGCCATTTCCAAAAAACACATGAAGCCCCATGACCCTAGTTCTGAGAAGAATTTTACAGAACTTTTTCTCTTCTCAGGCACTGACAAGCATAGAAGTAACAGACCGGTAAACAGAATTACTTTGTAGAATCAACCCTCAAATTCACACATTTTCCAAAATAATACATTGTAACAGACTTAATTTTTCTGCATATTTCAGATGATTATAGCTAAAAGATCACTGCGAGTAATGTGTGAGAAAATGTATAGCCAATAGCAATTTTAAAACAATGTATGGAACTACCTAATGTATTTTTAGTTACTTTAGGGTAACTACTTAAAGCCAATTCTATGATCATACGTGCTGAATAAGGGCATTCCGTTTTTAAAAGTTTATCTTTAAAAGCTGAAACCATGTGAGGTTATTAATGGGATGAGAAAAAGAAGGGAGGTGTGGTTTAAAAATTGGAAATAAAGATTGTTCCCAGGTATTGCCAGAGGTACCACTGGTTTTTGACTTCTAGGCATCACTAACAACCTACAGCATTTCTGAAGGGACATCGTCCTCCATGGTCTTCTGAACTCTTTCCTGATCTGTAGTCTACCCAACCGCGGTGTTTCTTACTCATTTTTTCTTTTCTACTGGGATAGTTCCTTTAATCTCACTTCAGACACACACTTGGCCGGTGACTTTACCTCTGTTCTCTTCAGCATTCAGCAACGTATGTAAAGAAACCTGGAACGCCGTTATTTTGCTGTCCACAATTTGGTGCGTTTCCAAGGGCGAGAGGAGTGGATTCAAGCAGCTGAAAACTCTTCCTTTGGGAAAACTTAACAGCTGTTTCCATTTCCAGCTTTAAATACCTATGCTGGTTTACAAGCGTTTGCATATGTAGGCCAGACTACCGACACCAGAAGATTCATTACAAATGAAATTTACACATGGGGGCGAGGGAGCGCGCTCCAGAAGCGCAGCAAGAAGCCTTGCACTTTTCAATGCTGCTGTTTCACTGCTTTTCAACTCATCGTTTTGCTCCTGGCACGGAAGCCTCCATGACACGCCCCCCCACCCCCGACACACACACACACACATATTTTCCTTCAGCACAGATAGGAAGGGAGGTGAAACTTCTCAGATTTCTTAACTCTGCACTTGGCCACTCCCTAAGAAGGCATGCCTCCTCCTCCCCCACCCCAATTCGTCCATCCTCAGAGGCTACGGAGACGTGTGTTTTGAATCGGTCTGATTATTCCTTTACATTTAATGTATAAAAACAAATGACCATCCTATAATAAAACCGACATTCCGTGGCTTTCTGAAAAACCAAAAATCGCAATAATCTATTTAGCCCGAAAGGAAAACTTGAGTTTCTGCTTTCCGGGAGAACCGCACTCCCTCTTGCCTCGGACGCGCCCTGCGTGGTTCCCCGCCCTCCCCACGCGCGGGGCTGCGGTGACAGTCCCCCGCTGCGCCTCTGCTCAGCGCCACAACTTTCCGAAACCACGCGCTAACTTCCAGAGCACAGCCTCCTCCGAAGAGTAGCGGGTAGGCAATACACCCCCACAGTAAAAAGCAAGAAAACCAGGTCCTACCAGCGCGGCTCTTGATGACGTCGGTGAATCCGTCCCCAGCAGCATCTTCCCGGGCCTGGGCCGGACCCCCCAGCTGAGCCATAGCGACGCTGCCCTGCGCCCTAAACTTTGGGAGGCAGGTGGGTCCGCGCTGTCCGCCTGACGCTCTCCAAAGCAGGTAGCTGGCTCGGGGATCTGTCTCCTGAGGGCGTATTTATCTCGTCCTCAGGCCCTCAGAAATAGGGAGGCGTGGGCGGGGGGAGGGGGTGGGGGGACCGTGAGCAGGCAAACGGAGAAACACCGAGGACACCTGCGTTGGTTGGAAAGGGCGCGTCAAAACGCCCAGCCCATCCTTGAAGAGGAGGAAACAGGTGCTGCTCCCAGCTCCGACTCCAAAATAGAGTGGGCGAGGCCTGGAAGGTGAAAGCTGAGGAGGGACCTAGTGGTCAATAAATCCACAAGCAAGTTGGAGACGCGTTTCCACGCTGCGCAGAATCGATGCGAAAACAGGAGCAATTAGAGAGCCGCTTGCCAAAAGCAGCACATGAGGTCATGAATGATTTAGCATTGCCACTTATAAGAGGACTACACTGACGAGAAGGGTGCACTTGCTTTAGCTATCTGGGTCACTATCTGCGTACCCCACCCGTTGTATCCTGACTTGAATGCACTGACCAGGAATGGGGAACACAGGCCAAGGAGAGTCGTTTCTGAAGGAGATTTCGCCAAAGCTACCCACCCTTCTTCCTTCAGTGTGTATGTTCACTCTGCCTGCCTCCTTCCATCTCTTCCTCCCACCACTGAGGCTAGAATTAGATTGGGCTATAAACAGCTCATATGACTTTATTTTCTAAAAACTTCAGAAGTGCCTTTCATTTGGTTAGCATCCTTACGCCCCTGCCCCACCCCAAGCCTAGGCGCAAGCAATTCATCCTGCACTTCTTCCTGCAGTAGCCCAGCCGCGCTAAATCCTCTCCACCACCTACCAATGAAAAATTTACTTTACAAGAAGAGCTTGGCAAGGGGCCTAGCAACAGCTAAGGAATTTCATTTCTGGTTTTCTTCTCCATTTTCATTCAGAGTAGATTTTTATCCTCTTCTAAAACACACTGGTTCTCTACCATCGCTAGACAGTGGAATCATCCGGGGAGCTTTACAAACCCCTAATGCCTGGTTTCCATCCTCGGAGGTGACGATGGATTGTCTGGGCTCTCACCTTGGCATCAGTCCTGTACAAAGCTTCCAGGGGATTCCAATCGGCAATCCAGTCTGGAAAAGGTTGTGATGAAAGGACTTCCAAACACTCAATTGAGTGCCTTCATCAAGGCAATTTTATCAGGAACCCTCTCCCATTCCCATTATAATGCTCAGATTAAGAACCGATTATTTTTGCTGCCCTGTCTCCCACTGCCAGGACATTTTGTATTTAGCAGATAATTTATTTTGACACAAATGTGGCAGTTAGGCTTAGCTCCAGAATTCCGTTAGATTAAACATAGAGCGACTCTGCAGCCCAAGGAGCCGTGGCTATGGAAAACCTGTCTGTGTAGTTGTTTCCAGGCAGACCTCTTAGGTTTCCCAAGTCTGTCATCTTTTTAGATATTTTCTTTCTAAGAAACATCTACTTCTAAGACGTTCATCAAGGAGGAAATATTCAGAGATATAGCACAGGTCCTATTTCAGAAAAGAATAAAACTGTGAGATTTGTCCAAAAATGTTTTTTTTAATGACAAAAGTTGTGTCTGCTTTATTTTATATTACCACGTGACTGTAATCAGATCAGTATGGTATTGGTACGGGGACAGACGAAATGGCAGAACAGAACAGGTTCCAGAAACAGATACGGCCAAAAGAAATGCACTGAATATCACATTTCAATTCATTCACTAAAATATGGAATATACAGCCCTGGCTGGTGTAGCTCTGTGGATTGAGCGCGGGCCGGGAACCAGAGGGTCCTGGTTCGATTCCCCGTCAGGGCACATGCCTGGGTTGCGGGCTGGGTCCCCAGTGAGGACCATGTAAGAGACAACCATACATTGCTGTTTCTCTCCCTCTCTGTCTCCCTCCCTTCCCCTCTCTCTAAAATAAATAAATAAAATCTTAAAAAAATAAAATAAAATATGGAATATACAATGATGGTGTTTTCATAAAGTTGGACTCCTGTAACGTAAAGTATATAAAAATAATTTCCAGACAGATGAAAGATCCATATATGCAAAATGAAACCCCCCAAAAGATAAATCTATAACAGCTTAAGTTACAGGGACATTCTTCCACCAAACGCTAATCCCAGTTGACTCTAATGAGAAAATTGTCACTTTCGACTACATAAAAAGTCAAAATTTCTATAAAGCCAAAGACATTATAATAAAGTGAAAAGATAGTACACTGAGACAACAACAGACAAGGGCTTAATGTCTAATAAAATTCTATAAAATTGATTTTAAAAAGACAACCCAATAAGAAAAAACTGGATACATAACCTGAACAGAAAATCCACAAAAGAGGACTTGCAAATAACCAATAGACTTGCAAAATGGTGCCAAATTTCTCACAGTGAGTAAAAGGCAAAAGAAGGTAATATTCCTTGCCCATTAGATAGAAGAAAGAATAAGTTTAAAAAAACGATTTGGCGCTGGAAAGAGAGTGAGAAAAAAAGCCATCATATTCCCTACTGTGGAAGTATTGATAGATTTTATGAAAATTACCCAAGAATAGCTACTAAAATGTACGTCATCTGTTGCCCATCAATCCCTCCTCAAGAATCTATCCTACAGAAATAAAATCACCTGTATATAAGGATATATGTAAAGTTTTTTTTAAAGCCTTATTTATAAGAACTCATTCATTGAAAATAACCTAAATATCTTTCAGTTTGGAACTATGTGAAGCAATGATATTAAACCAAACAATGGGATAGATGTTATGCAGCTACTTTTTAAAAGAATACGATTTGTAATATTGGAGAATAGCTTCATAAACTTGGGATGGTCTTTATTTTCCAAATAGTACGTAAAAGCACTAAGTTTAAAGCAAAAGGGCTGGCATATTTATTAAAACAAGAAATTGTATTCAGCAGACAACCTCAGTAAGAGACTGAAAAATGACAACACAGATAAGGAAATGACATGTTGACATGTGTATGTATGTAAAAAATAAAAAGCTATGCCCTAGCTGGTGTGGCTCAGTGGTTGAGTCCCGGCCTGCGAATCGAAGGGTCGCGGGTTCAATTCCCAATCAGGGCACATGCCTGGGTTGCAGGCCAGGTCCCCAGTAGGGGGCGCATGAGAGGCAACTGCACATTGATGTTTCTCTCTCTTTCTTTCTCTCTCCCTTCCCCTCTCTAAAAAATAAATAAAAATAAAAAGGTAGTAGTCCCCCAAATAAAGTACTCGTTACTGATCAATACAAATCAATGAAAAAGAAACCCAATTTGAACAAAATGAATGAAATTTTGAATAAATATTTCACCAAAGTAGATATTCAAATGGCCAATGGAAATATGAAAAGATGATAAACATTTCAAAAGCATTAAGATATTAAAACTTAACCCATAAAGCAAAACAGCTATACATGCATTGTAATGACAACTATCAAAATAAAACAAAACTGACAATACTCAATACTGACAAAAATGTGGAGTGATTGTAATTCTGATATATTACTTATGGGAGTGAAAATCTACAAAACTTTTCTGAAAAACTATTGGCAGTATATACTAAACTAAAAATTATGCATCCTGCAGGACACAGAAATTCCACCTTCAGGTATATCCCCAAGAACAACAACAAAACTTACCTGCCTCAAAGGCAGGAACAATAATTGCAGCTTTCCCATAATAGCTAAATTATAAAAAACCTTCATGTCCATCAACAATACAATTGATAAAAAATATATGACTGTGTTCATCAAAATGAATGCTATACCGAAATGAAAGTAAGTGGATCCTGCTACATTTCAAAAAAAATGCATGTATTCTACAGACAAAATTTGAGTTAAAGAAACCAAACCCTACAAGTACATATTCTGTGATTCTATTTATATTAAGGTTGAAAGGAGGTAAAAACGATTCCTGGTGATAAAAAATAAAACTGATTCTTTGTACAAGAAACCCGTGGCTGGGACCTGGCAACAAGGAAGCTTTGAAGTTCTTATAATGCTTGTACCTTGTTTTGAATGATAAATATACCTGTTGTTCATTTTGTAAAAATTGCCTAAGCTGTGCATTTGTGATCCATATATTTTACTTTACATATATTTCCAGATGAAATCCCATTTAAAAAATAAGCATGGGATAAAATTGCATGTAAATGTGTTCAAATATACTTGTGAAGTATTTTATAAGGAACTAGCAAATTGTAGGTTAATGTTTACAGTATTGCATTGAAAAAAATAAACTCTATGTGACTGTATATACTGCTTGTATAAGCAACCATAGAAGAACAGATGTATGAATCCCCAAAAGGGAAACTATGTATATTTTAAAAATGAAACAAGATTTTGTGAACCTCTGAAATGGTGAAGCTTTGAAAGATGGAAAGAGCAGGTAGCTAAAAATGTTGCTCATTATTTTATTCTATTACAAACATCTTCAAAAGTTAGTTTGAAGTCTGCCTGGAAACTCTCCTGTGTGGATGTTCAAACAACAAAAAAGAAACAATTACAATCTTTCTTATCCCCAATTTTACCATTGTATTTATTTCAACAAATATAAAAGATAAACTTCTTAGCCTTTTCTTTGGCAAAAAAACTTTGAGATCAGAGAGGCTAGACGACTGCTACTGGAAGATTTATAGGGCACTGCTTAAATTTCAGATGCTCTTCACTAAGGGCATAGTTTCAAGTAAAGGGATTCCATGAACTTGTGCTCAACTTTCATTGACTCTACACCAGAAAGTAAGTGCAACTAGAAAAATAATACATACAAATAATATCATGTCAATGGGTTTCAGATTATCAGCTGAAGTTATTTATTTTTGGAACTGCCCAACTAGAATATAACATAGCATGATGAACTGAAACGCCACCGCTTTAATTCTGAATGGCATCCTAGAAGGTATCCAATATGGCGCATCTCTATTATACTAAAAAGAAGCATTTTGTGGAGTTTCATGTAGTTCCTTTTAGCAGATAGTGCTGACACATAATTTTAGATGTATGTTTCATGCACTGTCATTACTTCTATATAGCAGTACCACTGATTGTGAGAGAGAACTTTCATGAATCTACATGGCTATCAGTGGGGTTTTTTCTTAACACAGATATTTTAGAAAACACAATTTGAAATAAATGTATTTTAGGGAAGCAGAGATTATTTCTCCCCTAAGAGACTGGAAATTAAGTTGATATTTTTAGATTTCTGTCATGGGCTCTGATGTTGGGGACCATGCTGCATCTGATCCATGAATGCTGACTTGCAGGGAACTAACCCACACCCATTTCTTGGCACGGTCAGATATGGGTGGGATGCCACTGCACGGCGGGAGGTGACCATGGGCAGTCCACCCACAAGTCTCACTCTGTGCTGGCTTGCTTTAGCACTCCTGAGAGTTAGAATAATTCTTTTTTTTTTCAATAATTTTTTTATTAATTTTTTTGTTTAATTACAGTTATTTGCAGCCTCCCCCTCCCC
>PVJI01020960.1:0-27976 GCA_004026765.1 Micronycteris hirsuta | reverse complement strand
ATTCTTAACAACAGCCAAGATCTTGAAACAGCCCAAGTGCCCATCAGTAGATAAGTGAATAGAAAAGCTGTGGTACATTTATACAGTAGAATACCATGCAGCCATAAAAAAGAAGGAATTCTTACCTGTTGTGACAACATGGATGGATGTAGAGATTGTTATGTGAAGTGAAATGAGCCATTTGGTAAAGAACAAATACCATATGATCTCGTTTATATGTGGAATCTAATGAACAAAATAAACTGATGAACAAAATAGAACCAGAAGCGTGGATACATGGAACAGACTGACAGATGTCGGGGTGTGGGTGGAGGAGGTGGAATTGGATAAAAGAAGGTGAGGTGATTAACCAAAGAACATATATGAATAACCCGTAGACACAGACAACAGAGTGGTGATGGCCAGAGCAAAGTGGTGGGGAAAGGGAGAATGAGGGTAGAGGAGAGGTGAGCAAAGCAAGGGGGATGGGGATATCTGTAATAGTGTAAACAATAAAAATAAAGCAAAAACATATATCTGTCCCTTGGCCCTTTTTTCCTTTCATTTTCCTTCTCATATATGTTCTTTTTTTTTTTTTTTAAGATATTATTTATTTTAGAGAGAGGGGAAGGGAAGGAGACAGAGAGGGAGAGAAACAGCAATGTATGGTTGCTTCTCACATGGCCCTCACTAGGGACCAGGGCCACAACCCAGGCATGTGCCCCGATGGGGAATCGAACCGGGACCCTCTGGTTCCCAGCCTGCGCTCAGTCCACTGAGCTACACCAGCCAGGGCTCATATCTCTGTTCTTTAGCCAACCATCCTGAAATCGTCCTTTGCCCACCTCCAATTCTCCCTGACATTCACTCATGCTTGTGTCTTCACCACACCACCCAAACTGCCCTTGTCAAGGCACCTGTTGGCCTCCTGGGCTTCATGTAATGATAACACTCCAGTCTTTATGTTACTTAGGCAACCGACAAAATGTGAAACAATCTATCACTTCTCTTTGAAATACTTTCTTCATGTGGCTTCTGGAGACCTTGTTCTTCTGATTTTTCTCCCTCTTTACTTGCTGCCCCTTCTCAGTCTCTTATTTGTTCCTTCCCTTGTCCCTGATCTTTCAATGTTCAGGTGCCCAGGGCTTACGCTCGGTCATTTTCTTTTCTATAGCTAGATCTATTGCTTTTAATAGCATCTATATGCTGATGATTACAAAATGTGTATCTACAGTCCAGACCCCAGGTCTGAATTCTAGACCATCATGCTCTCTTATACTATCTCCACCTGAATGTCTAATAGACATTACTAACTCAGTAAGTCCAAAACTGAATTTCTGATGTGCCCTATTAATCTGTTTTGTTCATGGTTTCCCTTATCTATTTCAAAGACAACTCAATCTTTTCAACTGTTCTGGCCAACAGCCTTGATTCCTTTCTCTCACACTTCTCATTCAATTCCCAGGGAATTTTGTAAAATCGATCTATACTACCTGTCCAGAAAGTGAACCCTTCTCACCACTTTCCCTGCTATCATCCTGGCCTAAATAGTACAACAACCTCATAACTGGACTCTAACTTTATTCCTGTTCCCTGATGGTCTGTCATTAAGACAGCATTCACAGTGATTCTTTTAAACATCTTGTCATACATTTTCCCTTATCTGCTCAAAACACAATATGATTTTTTTAACTCAGAGTAAACGTATATGTCTTCGTAATGATTTACAAGGCCTGTGTGATTTGGCCTTACCTCTTTCACAACCACTTTTTTTTTTCTATGACAGCCATTTACTCTATGGTCTTGCTGTTCATCAAACATTCCAGGAACGTAGTGCTCTTGGATACCGTCTGCTCTGTGTCTCAGTGTGGAATTGCATAACTAGCTCCCTTGAGGTCCTTCAGGTGTTTCTCAAGGGTCAACCTCCCACTAAGGGTTTCCTTCACCACCCTATTTAAAACTGCACCCCATGCCCCACCACACCATGGCCTGTACTGTCCTCCTGCCTGAACTCTTGATGCTCAATTCCTCTTTCCAACAATTTTTCTTGCACTTATTATCTGATTTATTATATAATCTAAATGGTATTATATTTTTTTAAAATTTATTTCCAGGATAATATGAGCTCTATGGAGAAAGAAAGTTTTTAATTTTTTTTTGCTGATGTATTCCAAGGTCTTAGAATTTTTCCCAGCCTGTAATGAATTCAATGAATACTTTAAATTTTTTTAAATTTTAATTTAATTTAATTTTATTGTTGTTCAAGTACAGTTGTCTGTGTTTCCCTCTATACGATCTCAGTGAATATTTTTAAAACAACTATTGTATTTTAAGAAAGGGTTCCTTCTCAAATATTAGTAATCTTATGTCCTTGAGTGAATTTATATGTGTGTAATGTCAGGAGTTGCCCTTCTTTGCTCATAACCTTTATAGAACACTTAGGACATACTTATTTAGAGAGAAGGATTTCAATAAATGCTTCCCAGATGATGAACATTTACAAATATAATCTTTTTGAAGATCATTTCAGTTTGGAATTAGTCTATAAATACACAATATTTAGAGCATTGAGTATAAATGAAATAGACTTCTACACATGGCACAATGATCTCGGATAATGTAATGTTATCTGCTTCCTTTACTGACTAGCAATTATAACAATGGATGTGTAACTGTAGCAATATGTACAATTGGTAGACTACACACTGGTGCAAAAGCTTGAAATTATGTACATTTCTAGATATTTATTTGACAACTTGCTCTGTGTAGATAGAGATGACTAAATTACATTCAGAAGCAAGTAGTGAAAATTAGGGAATTGATGCAACAAAATTTGATTTTTCTTAGGAAAGTAGTAAAACTAATGGGTCACAATTGTGTAAAATTGCATAATCCTAGCAATAAAAGAGGCAGCTGGGAATAGAAACTGTATATAAACCTTGATTATACCCTAAGTCGTGTGAGCTATGATAACTGAGCAGGTCAGATACACAATTTTGTAACCCCAGTGAGGATGGGTAGAAACAGACACTAAAACAGTTCAGTTTTTGATATCTTTTGCTTTTCATTGAAAAAAAAAGTTTTTAAAATTACTCAGGCAGTAATGAATAATCTTTTTTTACCCTCTATCCAATTATTGTCCAATCCCTCTATTTAATTCCTCTTCCATACCCAGTGAAAACCACTTTTTATCATTCAGAGTACAATTTCCAATTAATATATAAATACACATATGCACATGTATGTGTATACCTAAATGTATATGTACACAGAAAAATACACATAAATAGTATTAATTTGTGATTTATTATTTTTACTAATTCTATGTTGTGCAGATTTATATTTGTCATTACCTATAAATCTGTTCAGTCTCATTCTAAATAATGGTTAAATAATATCACATAGAAGTAACATATCACAATTTACTTGATTATTTTTATGTTTATAGATACTTGAGTTGTTTTCAGCTTATTTAAATTTAAATGCAACAGAAGAGTAAATATTTCACATACTTATATTTCTCATACTTATATTTCTGCACATATGCTGGTATTTCTGTAGAACACACTCTTCAGAAGCAGGACTGCTGTATCAAAGAGAATGTGGATTCCATTTGATAGATGTTGCTAAACTGTCTTCACAAAGATTTTACCAAGTTGTGTTCCCACCAATCGTGTTTGAGGTTCTATTTATTCATTTCCTCAACAGTACCAGATATAATCCTATCTTTTAAAACACCAATCTGATAAGTAGGAAGGGACAATTTCTGGTTCCTTTATTTTTCAATTTTTGACATTGGATGAGTTTATAGGTTTTCTTTCTTTTTGTATTAGCAGATACACACTGTTTTTTCTTTATCATTTACCAATTTCTTGTTTTACTTCCTTTTTAACTTTTTTAATTTTTGCCATTTTTCTTATTCTGTTATTTTTAAAATATATTTGATAGATTATGCTGTTACAGTTGTCTCATTTTTTTCTCCCTTTTATTTCCCTCTGCCCTGTACCCGCCTCCCACCATCATTCCTGCACCTTAGTTCATGTCCATGGGTCACACATATAAGTTCTTTGGCTTCTCTATTTCCCATCCTATTCTTAAACACCCCCTGTTCATTTTGTGCCTACCATTTATGCTTCTTATTCCCTGTATCTTTTCCTCCATTCTCCCTCCTCCCCTCCCCACTGATAACCCTCCATGTGATCTCTATTTCTGTGAATCTGTTCCTATTCTAGTTGTTTGCTTAGCTCACTTTTGTTTTTGTTTCTGTTATTTTAGGTTCAGTTGATAGTTTTGAGTTTGTTGTCATTTTGCTGTTCATATTTTTTATCTTCTTTTTCTTAGATAAGTCCCTTTAACCTTTCATATAATGCCAGCTTTGGTAATGATGAACTTTAAATTGACCTTATCTGGCAAGCACTTCATCTGCCCTTCCATTCTAAATGATAGCTTTGCTGGATAGAGTAATCTTTGATGTAGGTCTTTCCCTTTCATGACTTTAAATACTTCTTTCCAGCCCCTTCTTGCCTACAGGGTTTCTTTTGAGAAATTAGCTGACAGTCTTATGGAAACTCTTTTGTGGGTAACCGTCTCCTTTTCTTTAGCTGCTATTAAGATTCTCTCCTTAACTTTCATCTTGGGTAATGTAATCAAGATGTGCCTTGATATGTGCTTCCATAGGTCCAACTTCTTTGGAACTCTCTTAGCTTCCTGGACTTCCTTAAAGTCTATTTCCTTTGCTAGGTTAGGTAAGTTCTCCTTCATTACATTTTCAAATAAGTTTTCAATTTCTTGCTCTTCTCCTCCTTCCAGCACTTCTGTGATTTGGATGTTGGAACATTTAAATTTGTCCTGGAGTTTCCTAAGCCTCTCTTCATTTTTTTGAATTCTTGTTTCTTCATTCTGTTCTGGTTTAATATTTATTTCTTCCTTCTGCTCCAGACCATTGATTTGAGTCCCAGTTTCCTTCCCTTTGCTGTAGTTTCCCTGTATATTTTCCTTTATTTCACTTTTCATAGCCTTCACTTTTTCCTTTATTTTGCAACCATACTCAGCCATATCTGTGAGCATGCTGATTACTAGTGTTTTGAACTCTGCATCTTATAGGTTGGCTGTCTTTTCATTGCTTAGTTGTATTTTTTCTGGAACTTTGATCTGTTCCTTAATTTGGGCCATATTTTTTTGTCTCCAGCATGGCTGTTATATAGTAAGGGGTGGAGCCTTATGTATTCACCAGGGTGGGGCAACCCTCATTGTTGTGTTGTGGCACTGTATGTGAAGGAGGGGTTTGAGAGAGAACAATGCTGCTTGCTCAGTTCTAGGCTGGCTTTCAGTTACTTCCTCTGCCACCCACAAGCAAATTGGGTCCTTCTGGTGCTGATTCTCAGGTGGCTTGTTTTGTGTACATTATAGGACCCTGTGGATCTCTCCAGTGAACTCTCTTGTGAGGCTGAGAGTTTCTCTGGCACCCTCAATGCCCACAGGTTTTGAGGCTTTATTTCTCTGCACTGGAACCCTGCATTGTGCGGTCTTTCTCGCTCCCCAGTTGTTCCTCCCAGTTTATCTGCAGGCAAAGATAAGATGGCCCAGTCTCCCAGCAACTGCCTTGCCCGCCCTGGTCTTCTACCCACTGCCTTGTCAAGTGTCCTCTCCACCCAGGCTGCCTGTCTCCACCCCTCCTACCAGTCTGGATGAATGTTTCTTCTTTAACTCCTTGGTTGTTGGACTTCCATACAGTTTGATTTTTTGGCAGTTCTGGTTTTTTTTAAATTTGTTGTTGTCGTCCTTCTTTTGGTTGTGCGAGGAGGCAATGTGTATCTACCTACATCTTCATTTCGGCCAGAAGTCTTTTTATTTTATTTCTTTTCCTTCTTTGTTTTCAATTTGCTGTTCTGTCATCTCTAGACAAGAAGTCATTCAGGCTTAGGGAAAAGTCCAAGGGAAACAATAAATTCAGATCTTTATCCACCAGCTCCACTGCACCTCCCTTTACTCCCAGGCATATTTAGGAAATAAAAGAAAGAATGTATAAGCAGAGACACTAGGCTAGTGATGGTTACCTTTGGCTACATATCAGAATACTTAAGGTTTTCATGTTTATTTAGTTGTGTATTAGTACTGATGTTTGGCCATACCCTATATGTGCTAATTTAATTTTTTGTGGCCACAGAAAAACTTTCCCCCTTATTTTTCACATGAAGCAGATGTTGAGAACTATATTTTAGGAAATCCATTAAATTCTTCTAGTTTCTGCTCAGTCCCTCAGATGGTGAATTTTTCAGGACATGAGGCTGGGGGAATTGGTGTAAATCTATCACAGATGTCTCTGAGGCAGGTAGTTTGCTGCTATGTTCAAGGTGTGGTTCAGGTTTTCTTGCTTGACTAGATTATCTAATCTATGTCACAAATAGTCTGTACTTACTTTTTAAGCAGAAAAAATATAGTAATTTTTTAAAAATGTAGTAATTTTGTCTTGGAACTTTTTCTTTCAACTCATATACATGCATATGCATTGATACATACAAACAAAATGTAAAATCAAGTACTGTGATCAAGGTTCATGTTTCAGTTCAGGAGTTTCAGGTTCCACTACAAGACCATGGATACTTATGTAGGCAGAATATATGGCAAAAATGAGAAATTCCCTTGGCTTTGACCATGAAATTCTGCACTAATTCCCTTTCTTTGAAAATAACTGCTCAGTGCACCTGTTGGTCTTTATAAGTGCTCCAAATATCTATCACTGGGTAATAAGTTATCCCAACTCACATTTCAAACAAGAGCATTAATTTGGTTTTCATATTAATTTGCATTTTTGCCAGGGTGTGGAATGACAGCTCACTTGTGTTCTACAAGGTATCAATTAGGACAGGTGACTCCGTGGAAGAGGGATCCAAATCCAGGATGGCTCCTTCATATGGCTGGCAAGTGTGTGCTACTGTCAGGTCCCCTCCATATGGGACTTTCCCCAGGACTTTTGTTGTTGTGTTCAGGAGCAGCCAATGTCTGAAGGCACAGAAGCTAGCACAGCACCGCTTTCTGCTTTATATGTTGCTCAAGCCATCTCAGGGCACAGGTTCAAGAGGAGAGAATATACACCCAGTTTGTGATGGGAAGACAATCCATTCAAATCATTTTTAAAAAGTCGCATAAAACAAAATTTCCCATACAATCACATAAAATGAACCATGGGTGTATTTTTAAAAACTTTTAACCTCAAACTGATTTTTGGCTTGTAAAAATAAGGCCAGATTCAAGACAATGTACTGCTATGAGCAGAGCAGGTAAATAGGTATTATTATTGAAACTTATATACACACTCAAAGATACTCTTTACTTCCACTGAGTGTTCACAGTACCTCTGAGGAGATAAAAATCAAATTCATTGGATGCATTTTTTTAAAAAGTCATATCTTTGCTACATGTACTTAGTTACGCTTTATTTCACTGGTCTGTCAAAGAATTTAGAGCTGATGAAGTGATATATTTTTGGTCAGTTAGTGACATCCTCTTAAAATAATGAGCAAAAGATTTTATTAGTTACTGGCACCTTCAATTACTTTTTTTTTTTTAATTTTTTTAAGATTTTATTTATTTATTTTCAGAGAGAGGAGAAGGGAGAGAGAAAGAGCAATGTATGATTGCCTCTCACATGGCCCTCACTGGGGACCCGGCCCGCAACCCAGGCATGTGCCCTGACTGGGAATCGAACTGGGACCCTCTGGTTCCCAGCCCGCGCTCAATCCACTGAGCTACACCAGCCGGGCCAATTACTTTTATTTATTCAACATATGTTAGGGAGATTTTACCCATGGTGATTTGGGTGGTGTATTTATCAAACAAAGTGAGCATTAATGGTTATCAGTCTGAAATCAGGTCTCTAAAAATCACATAGAATGACATTCTTTTAGTCAAATTAGAAAGCCTCAGTGAGTTCTAATTTTTTTTACTTTTGTATTAGTTGAGCTTATGTAATAACTATCATAAGGTACAAATATATTGTGAACTAATATTAAAACTCACTCTATTCTTTCCAAGAAATTTATACAATGGAATTCTCTTTGGCTATAAAAAAGAAGAAAATTTCATTGTTTGCAACAGCATGGATGGACCTGGAGAATATTTTGTTAAGTGAAATAAGCTAGTCATAGAAAGGAAAATACCATATAATTTCAATCATGTGCAATCTACTGAACAAAATGAACTAACAAGCAAAACAGAGACAGACTCATAGATGGAGACCAGATGACAGCTAGTGGAGGGGATGGCTAGAGGGTGGAGTGACTGAGGAAAAAGGAAAAAGGACTTGTGGACATGGAAAACAATGTGGTGATTGCTGGGGGAAGGAGTGAATAAGGGGACTAAGTAGTAATGGAAAAAATACAATACAGATTAAATAAAAAAATAAAATAAAAAAAATTGTCTCAGGAGCTGCTATATGCTTCTTGAATTGTTTTATAATAACAAAGCAAATGTTATCTTTTCTTTTGTAACATGGCTTATTTCAAAAGTATGTGAACACTCGTGAAACACAATGCTCAGAAGACAGGTCTAAAGATAATAGATGGAATTTTCAACTCTTTTCTGACTGCATTAGCACATTTTAGCTTGGATAGTGAATTCAGGTAACTTTAAAAAAAGTTTACAGAATGGGTGTGGCTTTTGTATAAGATAATGATGCCATAAATTTTCCTACAATATAGCATAACCTATTAACACTAAGAACTCAACCCCTCATACAAGAAGTTTATCGCTTTGCTACTTAAACACCTTGGCTCTTGGTAGAGTTAATTTTTCCTTTGATTTTCATATATGTCTTGGAATTTAGAAAATTTTATCCTTTTAAAAAATTCTTGACCATATGTTTTTCTTAATCTTTCTTATAAAATAATTCATAAAATCTTCACAAACAGGATAGTATCCTGTAAATTGCTGAAACAATATAACAATATGGCTACTTGCCTTATGCAGACTTCCTTGGTTGTATAAAGTCAAGAGTAGCTGGACATACAGAACATCTCTGCAGCTCTCAGCACTGGAATGTATCTAAGCAGTCTGTGGTAGATAAAGACAGAGGTTCCAAAGTCAGATTGATTTCTATTCTAACCCATATTCCATTATTTATGAACTAACTGTGTGCTATCAAGCATGTTATGATACCTTGCTGATTCTCTTCTGTAAAATGAGGGTAACAAGTTGCAATGGTAGCATGAAGTGAGATAGCTCTAGCAAAAGTAGCTGGCATAACACCTGAATAAATGTACATTACCCCCCACCTCCTAACTTTCCTAAAATAATGCATTTTTTCTTTGTATTAGTCAGGGTTCTCCAGAGAAATCGAAGCAATATGTATGTTTGCACACACACATATACATATAATATGTATTTATTATAGGAATTGGCACACACAATTATGGAGGCTAAGAAGTCCCACTATCATCTGTCTGCAAACTAGAAACCCCGCAAAGCACACAGAACAATTCAGTCTGAGATGGAGGGTTATATGTCCCAGTTAAGGGGCAGGAGAAGATATGATGATGTGTCAACTCAAGCTATGAGACACATAAAAGAGTTGAATAACTTTTTCCTCTGCCTTTTGTTCTTTCTATTCAGGCCCTCTAAAGATTAGATGATGCCCACACATTAGAAAGGACAGTCTACTTAGCCTACAGATTCAAATGTTAGTTTCATCCAGAAGCACCCTCACAGACATGCCTGGAAGTAATGTTTAATCTGAGCATCCCATGGCCACTTAAGTTGACATAAAATTAACTATCATATCTTCTTATTTCCCTTTTCTGTTGTCTCTGAAACCCCAAACTACCTCATTAATAAAATGTTTCTTAAGCATCAATTTCTTTTTATCTTGTCATGGAGCTGCCTCAAAATCCATATTAACAGAAAGTAAATTTGAAAATAAGTCTACAGTTTTTACTTAGTTTATTTCATAACTGAGAAATAGAAAATCACAAAGGACAAAAGTTTATTTACTTAAGTCTGTCTGAATCCAAAGTTTGTGTTCTATTAGTTAATACCACCTCTTAATAACTGAAGCTAAGAAGGATTATTTTGCTTATTTTTAGTATATCACTGAGTCAATAGCAACATATCTTTGAATAGCTAGTTTGTTATATTGGCTTCTAAGACATTTTTCTCTGCCATCTCTTTATCCTTTAAGCAATCTTTATTGAACACCAATTTTTAGAGTTCTGCTGTTGCATTATGCACTTAGGATTAAGTGATAAACAATGATTAAAAAGACAGAATATGTGCTCGTAAGGACCTGTTAGGAGAGAAGAAGATGGGACATAAAAGTAAGCTGCCATTGCAATAAGTGGATTCTAAGAAAAAAAATGATGATGGGGGTTCTGCTGAGGACAAAGCATGAAGTATTTGTTCACTATTCCATGCCATTTGGACTTTATTTCTTGTAGGATGTAGCATCAGCATAAGTTGTTAACTAAAGGAATGAAATAAAGAGATGCACTTTGGGAGGATAACTAGCTGAGTGCATTGTGGAATTAATGTGCAGGTGCGGTCTAGAGAGTCAAGTTTTGCAGCTCTTGAAATAATCTGCATGACAGATGATTGAAGTCTGAATTGAGAGGTGGTAGAGGGGATGGGAAAAGAAACAGATTCCAAAAATGTCATGGAGAGAGAAATCATAAAACTTGGCCTATAAACTGAACAACTTGATGAATAACGATATAAGTTTTTTAAAGAAAGAAGAGCATATTTTGAGGAAAGACCATTGTCTTTCTTTTAGCAATGTGAATATGTACCCATGTTTTAGCCCAATTGACTATCCAGTAGAAACATGAATATAAGAATCTAATTTATAAGAAAAATAGGTTGACCAGATAGACTTCAGGTCCAAACATAATTAATGAAATGGTAAGACAAGGTGATTTAACATTAATTGCATGTTGTGTAATGGTGGAGAAGAGGAAAGAAGAGAGGTTTCAAAGTTTGGAAACCTTTCTTTCTAGTTCTTTTTGTCTCAATGTTTCTTTAAGAAGATGTGGGATTTATGAAAGTACGTAAGGAGAATGAAGTGGAAATATAGGCAGGAGAAATTCAACCTGAAGTTATTTTACAGGGTCTGTCTAGAAAAAGTCCAACCATTGTTAATGTAATGAGAACAGTTTGCAAGACATCAATGTAACCTGGCAGTCAAGGAGAGTGGATTGGAATGCACATGCATGAACAATGATGACTTCACTATACTAGTCAGGGGAGGTAGTAGATGCCATTGAGTGGGCATGTGTACTGTGAGGCTGTTACATTTAAAACGACTGCATCAAATTTTGCATTAAGCTTGAATAGTCCTCCATGGAAACTATTCAGATAATTCAAAAGGATGTTGGGGATGATGCAATGAGTTCAGTACAAATAAAAGTGTGGCACAAATACTTCAAAGATGGTTGAGAATCTGTTGAAAGTGATTCACATTCTAGAATGCCTGAAATAATCATAACCCATGAGAATGCTGAACGTGTACGGACTGCAATCAACAAAGATCAGTGAACAACAGTAGAGAAACTAGAAGCTGATCTGAGAATTCCAAAAACTACTGTGAGATTTTGATGTGGGACCTTGGCATAAAACATGTCATAGCAAAATTCATTCCATGGCTTCTGCTACCAGAGCAGAAGGAACATCATGCAGCAGTTGCTAATGACTTGATTCAAACTACTACCAATGAACAAGGTTTTCTCAAGAAAGTCATAACTGGAGATGAATTGTGGGTTTATGATTATGATACAGAAATGAAGGCCCAGTCATCTCAATGGAAGTCACCTGGTTCCCCACGAAGAAGGCATGACAAAGTTGTAGCAAGATTAAGACCATGTTAACTATGTTATTTTATTGGGAAGGTATTGTCCATCATGAGTATGCCTCTCCAGGACAAACAATTCATAAGGAGTACTACCTCAATGTTTTTCATAGGTTGAGATATGCAACATAATGAAAATGGCCACAGCTATGGGCAACTGAAGATTGGCAACTTCATCAAGACAACACACCCCTTCATGCATCATGCCTCGTGCAGAGTTTTTTGGTGGAATATCAAATCACCCAGGTGACTCAGTTCCCCTACAGCCTATATTTGGTGCCCTGTGACTTCTGGCTTTTCCCAAAACTAAAATCACCTTTGAAAGGAAAGAGACTTCAGACCATCAATTAGATTCAGGAAAATAGGGAAGCTGATGGTGACTCCAACAAAGGGATTTGCAGAGTGTTTTGAACAGTGGAAGAGACATTGGGAGAACTGTGAAGTCCCAAGGTGCCTACTTGGAAGAGGACTGAGGCGTCATTGTCCTATGTACAGTGTTTCTTGTATCTTCTATCTTCTTTAATAAATATCTCTATTTTTCATATTATGTAGCTGGATACCTTCAGGAAAGATCTCATATAGGCATCAATAATAACAATAGTAATAATAACAATAATGGGACAAAAAACACCATAAAAAGAATTCACAATTTAGAAATTTTAAAAAATCTTAAATAAGAAAAAAACTTAGTATAATGTAAAGTTTGCTTCTCACCTTAAAAATTTGTGGGAAAAGGAGACTATTCAACAAGCTGTCAGAATAACTAGGTAGACATTTGGAGAAAACATAAAGTTTGATATATGCAAAAATTACTACACACCATAATAATTTTCCAATAATCAAAGATTTATATGTGAAATAAGTAAGCCATGAAATGCTAGAAGAAAATATGGATAAATCCCACTATAATATTGAAGAGGGAAAAGTCATTTTAACTAAGACTTAAGACCCCAAAACAAAAATAGTTTGATAAATTTAACATAGAAAATCAATACTTCTTCGATACAGACAATTTACTCAAAACAACTTTTTGGGGGGAGATGGGGCAAGGAGCAGTGCTCAAAATCCCTGCAAGGACTAAGATTGGATAGTTTAATTAATATAGACAGTTCACAAAAAGAAAAGTCAAATGATTCTTAAACACATAAAAAGATGTTTGGCTTCATTGATGAAATTCTTACTAAGTTTTATCAAAATATAATTTTTCTGTAGATATTTAAGGAAAAATATATTTTGGTAATTCACCATATGGGAAAACAGGTGCTTTAATGGATTGCTGAATTAAGTTACCACCATCCTTCTGGGGGAAAGTTTGGTTATGTCATCACTATTAATTTGGACCGAACACCCAAAAATTACATTCTGGGAATTTACCTGCAAAAATGTGAAATATCACAAGGTTATTTACCTTGTGTGTGAGTATAAGGTGGAAATAACTCCATCAACAGGAAAGGACACAAACGGTCATCTCCTTACAATGGAATGGCATACAGCTTAAAGAAAAAGAATGATGAAACTGAATTAAAATGTGGAAATATTTCCAAGACACTTCAAGAGAGGAGCAAGATAGAGAGTAATGGGTGTGGTGTACTGCACATACCATGTGTAGGTATAACATATATATCTACATGAGTATAATAGTAGAGATTTGTATATGTTTGTAGATGCAAAATGAAACTCTGGAAGGAAGTATAAGAAACGAATTATTGCGGTTACATGGTGAGGGGTATGAAGGCTGTGCACATGAAGGATGAGAATAAAAGATCAACTTTTCCTTCTTTATGTTTTATAAGTTTTTATTTTGCATTCAAATTCTTTGATTATCTATTTAATTTCTGTAGCCAGAAAAAGACTACCAGCACAAGAAAGGGTAAAAAAATATATATTTTTTATATATTTTATATAATAGTCATTTATATTATTTAATATAAATATATATTAATTTATTCTAAACATGTTTATTCTACAATTACAGTGTGGCAAGAGTTGCACCAGGCAACAGAAAATAAAAGATGACAATTCCAGTACTTAAGAAACATAGTCAAGTGAAAGAAGCTGACAAGCAATCATGACCTAGACTTCAAACTTGAGTGAAAGAGGAAAGGGAGCTACACCCATAAAAACAAAAGTCAAAAGGGAGAGACACTTTAAGAAATAATATCATTGATGGGAGACACTCTACAATTTCATAAAATGGAGGATTTATGCAAATCAGTAATTCTAGCAGGGAGTAGAGATTGACATTTAGAAGTTTCCAAAACTAGATTTTGATTTTTTTTTTTTTGAGGTGGAAAGTCTAAGGGGTAGAGCAAAAAGAGAAAGGAACTGAAAAGGAATCCAGGAGAATATCCGCATTTATTGGGTTTCAGACATTTCCTCTTATCAAAAGTTTCTATTCAATATTCTGTTTTTTTTTTAAGTAGTCTCAATAAAATTAAGATGGAAATAGTGTTCAAGTATAGCTAAAAAAAGGTTTAAAACACTTCACACTCTGGGATTACTTCTAGCTTTTTATAATAATAATAATAGTAAACTTCACAGTAAGATAAGTACTGTCCACAACAAGACATTTCTGAAGTTGTATATCTGAAACCTGGTGAGATGTCTGGTGCCATTTTATGGTTTATGATGTAGGGAATTTGAAGGTTCTTCGGATACAGTATTAGGTAAAAAAGTTACTTTGATTAAAATCTATTTTCTTTTATTTCTGATCATCCAGAGAAATCATTTCATGTTGAATATTAATTCTTCCTAGAGCCAGCTGGTAGAATATGATGCTAATGAGACCAAAGCTGCTGTATCAGTCCCAGTACAACTGACAGCTCCCACCCAGGGAAAGCTCTTTTGCATGTACTTCTAATCAAGTCCAGCTGTCTTCCAAGTAAGTATGTCATTGGGTGTAAAGGGACCCAGGAGAGAGAAGGTGAATTTCTGAGGAGGAATTATCTTCCACAAAAAGTAGCAGAAGTTTCTAACCTAGTTAATCTTACATCTCACAACATGACAGACTGTGGATTCCAGTCACCTACATTTGTCTTTGAGGTTTTTTTTTTTAATGTAAAACAAGATTATTCAAATAAGTATGTCACAAATGATTCACTCAATTAGGACAAAGGAAAAATACAAGGTGATGTCTGTAAGTGCAATTGAAGTCCTCTGATGTCTCCTAGACACTGTTATTGTCAACCAGATCATGTTCTTTTGCTCTTTTATAAAATCTGAGCATAACTTTACCATGCAGGAAAAGAAACCTACAAACAAAAATTCATTTTCAGACTCCATCATAAGTTCTGTCAAGCATAAAGTTTACAAGTGTAACAATGGCAGCTGTTCTCATGAGTAAGAACATCTGGGAAAAAACAGAAGCAGAGTCATTATCTCTCAGATTATGATCTACTGGAACAATGCCCAAAATATCAACAATGACATGGAATGACAGCATTTAACCTCTGATAACCCTCAGTAAGTTTGTGTTTCATTTCACTAAAAGAAATTAACAGTATCAGATATTTGAAAAAATATATCTCAGAGTTACTCTAACACTTGAGGTGTAAACCTATTTATTTTAAATATTTTGAGCTGGTTGTATTCAGAATAAACACTAGTCATTCTACTTTCTTGAAAGATTATATTTTAAAACAAATAGACTTTTGGGGAGACAAGTAATAAAGTTAATATTGTTTAAGTTATCAATAAAGTAGTATAATCCAGGTTTGATAGTTAGATACTTCATAGTTAGTAGTAGACACCCCCAATGTCCAGATGACAAAGGATGGAAAAACATCTCGTCAACCTTATGCTCTATGGGTATTAATTAGGATTATAAATTCAAAAGTAGATTTAAGGAAACTTTTAAGAAAAAGTATAGAAAAGAGTACAATGAATTGGAAAAAAGAAAAGATGTAATTCAAACAGAATCAGGAGTAAAGAGTCACAATTTAATAAGAATAATAGCTGGAACATATAATATTGTCATGATCTTGGCTGCATAAATAAAATAAATAAAAGTTTATTTTTTCTTGTTATTATGAACATCATAAAACAAAGAACAATCAGCTCAGACATCAATCAGTTAACTACAAAGATTAGTTTAATACCTGGACAACTAGTATAAAAGACTCTAGAGTCTGAAAGAATTTGATATTAAGAGAAATCTATCTGGAAAAGAGAGTAGCATATGCAACTATTATGCATCCCTTTATATCCTTAGAATTTTATGTTTAACAGAAAAACTTAATTCAAGTACTCTAGATAACTGGTGAGGATACAAAAACGTAGATAACATCATGACTTACTAAAAAACCGTAAGTTTTAAGATCAAGCGGAACTCAGATCTAGCCAGCAAATCACATTGATAAAGTTTGGCAAGTATTTTCTGTATGCTCAGGAATCTTCCGTAGCTGTACACAGATTATTATCTCAATAAATTCTTCCAACCAGTCTATAATGTTGTATTATTTATTATTCTCATTTTATAGTGTAGGGTTAGTGCTAGACATGGTACTTCCACCATTTGTGACCGGAGGCTGGCCAGAGGGCCCCTGATCAGAAGGAATGTGTATTGTCCTAAGGAACAGAATGTATCTCCCTCCTTATCTCCCCTGGGGATCAGTTTCTTGCTTGGCAACTGCCTCTTGACCTTTACCTCCTGCATGTACATACTAATGTAATGTGGCTCTGGGTTACATGCAGGTTTGTGCAACGTGGGCCCATGCCACCTTTGTCTGGGGGCCCAAGCTTTGGACTTGGGGAGGCATAGTCCTGCTTTGCCAATCTTCCACCAATGATATTCCTTGTAATATGAGTAATAAAGTTTACGCCTGCTGCATCAGGTCCTCCTTGTGGTTATTTTTTGGTTTATCCAAACAAGTGGTCGTGATCCCCAGGCTCAAGCTCTTGCATTACTATTGGAATAGTTGGAAGGATTTGAAAACTCGAAAAAAATCCCCAAGTTGCACTGACTGTGGATGACACTGTGCTGAAAGCAGCAGTTGCCAGGGGTGGTCAGCAAATTCTATGTGGTTTGAGGTGATAAAGCTTCTTCATGGGGACCACTGCAGGAATGTGGGAGTCCCCTGAAATTCCCACTAACATCCTACAGGCCTTGCAGCACGTAGGAGAGTGTTGAGTCTTAGGAAAAAAGAAAGGCCTCCACCATGTTGCCACTGCCATTGGTTGGTTGATGTTGCCACCATTGTGGAATGTGACTAGGAAGCAGACAGAGGCATGTACTGCGTGCACATTTAGAAGAGGAACTGATCTAGAAAGGGATACGTGTCTTTTACAGGTGGACCATAAGGATGCCCTAGGGAGACAGTTAAAACAGCCCAGTGAGCAATACAGTACATAGTGTGCTGCTTCACCAGGATATGGGCACTGTGACGAGCACCCACCAGTATACCAGTGATTGTGGCACAGCCTGACTGGAATCTCTGCAAGTGGGATCTTACAGTTGAAAGTGCAAGTGACTCAGATGTAGGGTGACTCAGATGTAGGGTAGGGATCATACTGGATGAAGATAGGGAGAATATTCCTCCCCATCTTCAAAGGAAATTTATGGCTCATCTTATCATGACCCAGAAGATTAGCCCTGGGTGCCACAGTGCATTCAAATACTGCCTCCCCAGCAGACCTCGCACACCATAGTGTGCCTATATATCCCTGCCGATCTAGTAGAGATGGCTGCTAAGTTTAGACAGAGAGTCCAAATCCATCATGGGGTAACTATTACGTCTGTGGGATATGGAGTCAGATGGCATTTTGTTTATAGGGATGAATTGAAATGTATATCTTCCTTCACCACCCATTTCTCTTTAAGACAAAGGGTCCATAATGATGGAACTCAAGCCAGTCACACAGCTACCATCTCTTGTGGCTAATGACTGGCTGCAGAGCAGCATGGCCTAATTAGGGGGATCCACCTTCCTGTAACCCATGCTGGACCAGTTAATTAGACCTCCAGCAGTTCATCCAGGACCTAGGCATGTGACATGCCATCTATAACCCACAGCCCAAGGGGCCAGGTATGGTAAGGTTTACTGCAGGAATGAGGGATCAGATTACGTAGACAGTGCCCCTGGCTTACTTTGGTACACTGGTACCTATTTTGTCAACCAAGGTGGGTGATTATGTGCAAAAGGTAGCACAGATAGTAGCTAGCTGATTTAGGGGAGGTAGAATTTACTGAGACAAAAGAAAGGATTAAGACCAGTAGAAAAGGACAAAGAAAAAAAAGGGAGAAAAATCTAACTGAAAAAGTAAGCAGAAATGTCCTGTGAAGGTAACCTGCAAACAGCTACAGAACAATCTGGTAAGGGCTGGGGTAGATAAAGACAAAATAGACAAACAGCCTAACCATGACCTAACCATGAGCCTGTGGCATCAGCTGAAACCTGAGCAACAGTTCCAGCCTATAGCAACATCTGTGTGAACACTGGAATGGACACTGTCAACCAAGACAGTCCCATTGACACCCTCTGTTTGGCTGACTTTATGGCTGTCCCATTTGTGGAATTACCTCCTGCTCATCTGAAGGATGACCCATAGTGAGAAATCTATGCATAGGGGGATGGCTGAGGGACCTGCTTATAGGAACCCAGTGGGGACCAGAGGCCACATGTAGCACTTGCTGGGTACTGGTCCCCAAAGAATGTACAAAGACTGCTGGCATAGTTGATACTGATGTAGAATGTACTTTTATTTATGGTAACCCAGAGAGGTGTATAGGACCCATAACTGACATTGATGGCTTTGGAGGACAATCCATTTAGGTGTGAATTGTGACATTGACACTTGGGGTAGGATGCTTACCACCAAGTTCCTATAAGGTATATCTTTCCCAGATCCTAGAGTTTATCCTAGGAATTGACATTCTAGTTAACATACACCTATGGACTACCATAAGGGAGTTTAGCATCTGGAAATGAGTTGTGAAGGTCGTTTTGAGGGATCATGCTAAACGCATGCCTGGATCACTTCCACTTACCATAGAGTAGTGGCCTCCAAACAATACATCCAAGGTGGCCATAAGGAAATCAGGGAGACCATAGAAGAACTGGCTAGGATGAATACCATCAGACTGGCACACAGCCATTACAACTGACCTGTGTAGTCAGGCCAGAAACTAGATGGAACTTGCGCATGACTGTAGATTATAGAGAACTAAATGAGGTAATTCCCCCTCTTTGCAGCCATACCTGACATAGCCAGCCTCCTAGAACAGCTTAGCCATGAGCTGGGTCCATACCATTATGCACTAGACTTAGCTAATGTTTTTTTTTCAATAAACATATACTCCAAGAGTCAAGATCAGTTTACCTTCACCTGGGAAATCTGCCAGTGGACATTTACTGTTTTGCCCCAAAGTTACTTGCACAGCCCTACTGTTTGCCATGGCCTTGTGACTGAAGACTTAGCTGCATGAACTGTCCCATCCTCTATGAAATTGTACAATTAGATTGATGACATCAAACTGAATTCCGATTCTCTTACAGAGTAAGAGCTCTGCTCCCCTGCTGTTGGCTCATGTACAAGGCCAAGGAAGGGCAGTCAATTCCAACACAATCCAGGGACTGGATTGTCTGTCAAATTCTTGGTAGTTGTTTGGTCAGGAAAGACAAAGGTGATGCCTGCTGCCATTATAGATAAGATTCAAGCTTTCCCCATCCTGCAAAAGCCAAAGCAATTACAGGAATTTTTAGGGTTGTTAGGATATTTCTGGGGTTTTATACCATGTTTATCTCACTAGTGCACCCGTTATATCACCTAACCCACAAAGGAGCCACCTGGAATTGGGGAAGAGCATAATCAAGCCTTTAAGGCTATTAAACAAATAGTGAAGACCATACAAGCACTGGGGGTCATAGATCAATCTCAGGTGTGTGATTTAGATGTCTACATCACCCCTGAGGGCTATGCCTGGGGCCTCTGGCAACTGCAAGGATGCACCAAGGTGCCACTTTGTTTCTAGTTCCAGCTCTGGAAGGGAACAGAGGCTCAATCTGCCTGATAGAACAAGTGAATGCTGTTTACCAAACTCTCCTGGCTACTGAAGCTATCCCCAGACTTGCTGAGGTTCAAGTTCATATTACCTATCCCACTGCTAGTTAGGTACAGGACCTTGTAAACTGACCCGAGAGCTCAGTAGCACAGATGGCCACTCTGACAAAATGGAGTGCATATCTCTAGCAGAGAAGAAAATTGGCCACTAGTCCTCTGAGCCAAGAATTGCAACAGCTCCCAGGCCCTGTTACTCAACAAGATGCAGACACAGAGGTTCCCACTCCTCTTCCCATACCTGGACCTAATATTAAAGAGGGACAAGACCTGAGGACACTTGGTACTCTGATGACTCTTGCTGGGGCCATCCACCCAGCTGGAGGGCAGTAACTTATCAGCTTAGCACAAATAACACATGAATGGAAAATGGCTCAGGACAAAGTAGTCAATGGGCTGAGTTAAGAGCCTTCTGAATAGTCATAATCTGAGAACCAGGGCCTGTAGTGATTTTCACAGATAGCTGGGCAGTATACAGAGGACTAACTCTATGGTTACCCTGTCGGCAACCATACAGATGACTGGCACATGGCTAGCCAACTCTTGTGGGGACAGGACCTATGAGAGGACATTTATGAATATAGTCTGAAAAACGAAATAATTCATCACTACATCAAAGAATACCAACCTCTTCAGAGCCCTGGCAATGCCAAGGATGATGACCTGTCATTCATTCACCGGCTAGAAGAGGCTCCAGCAGAAGACATGGCCAAATGGCTCCACAGAAAGATGTGTCATGTGGGGCAAAGGATTTTATGAGCAATTGTAAAGGTTTGGGGCCTACTGCTCTGTTATTCCAATGTAGTCACAGCCTGTCATCAATACACTGTCTGTACAGAGAAGCACCCTTGTTGGCTACCCTAAGATATGGGTGGCCTGCGATGGGGTGACACTCCACTGACCCACTGGCAGTTTCATTACATTGCCCCCCTATCATAATCTGAAGGGTCATGCTATATCTTAACATATGTGGACACAACTACTGGCTTGCTGAAAGCATACTGATGCCAGTAGGCCACACAGTGAGCCACCATCTAGGATTTAAAATAGCTATGTGCTGCCTGTGGGACCCTGGACATCACCGAAAGCAAGCAAGGCACTCCTTTACAGGACATCAAGAACAAGAAAGAGCAGATGTCCTCAATATAGATTGGAGATTCCCTCTACCATACAATGCTACCAAAGTTGGCCTCATTGTGAGAAACAATGGCCTCTTGAAAGATGCTCTGACGACTAACTTTGTCTCTTTGCAAGGGTGGATGAACCCTCTTTCTGACAGTTTATGAGCTGTGAACAAATGGCCAAGAGTAGAATAAGCACTCCTGTCAACCTTCTCATTAGACCTAGAGTGACACTTATCTGCCTACAATTAAGCACCTAGGAGCCTCTGCTGCTCCTAGACTGGGGTAACAGCATGACATCTTTTGCTAGAACCCCAGGACATACCCCCTGGTAAAGCACCCTTACTTGGGGTGCTTCCTTGGGGAAAAGCCTAGGTAGATGCAGGAAGAGTTCCATTGGTGTTCTTTGGTGGCTCCTTGGGAAGAGGGACTCGTAATAGGGTTATAGCTGGCACCCATGGTAACAACCTCCTGTCCCCTTACCCTTGTTTGTTATAACCCACAACAGACCTCAATTCCTAAGAGAACTTATATAGCCTCAGTTTAGCAGGTACACACATCTCCACTGGTCCTTTGAGTACAGGAAGTTCTTAGTGTAGGGCCAGATAGGGCATGGTACCAACACCCAGGCATCCATCAGTTAGTGTAATGATATTAACTAAAGACCAGACTGTTGCTTGTGTATTGGCAGACTGCCAA
The DNA here is from genome assembly GCA_004026765.1 of Micronycteris hirsuta. Classification (NCBI taxonomy): domain Eukaryota; kingdom Metazoa; phylum Chordata; class Mammalia; order Chiroptera; family Phyllostomidae; genus Micronycteris; species Micronycteris hirsuta. The sequence continues at coordinate 6,289 of PVJI01020960.1, read as the reverse complement.
GATCTGCCTCTATTAGTTCCTACTAAATATCTCCCTTATCACCCCTAAACTCTGCTCTGAAAAATCCTTTCCACAGTGGGCTGTAATGCTAGCAGTTGTCAGCAATGGCTCTAACTGTTGGGTCTGCACTGAATTTCCCACCACTGCCTTTGCTGGCGTACCATGGTGGATCCACCATGCAAATCACCCTGTCAACCATGTTGGGACTGCTGAAAGGCTGGAAGATTTCTGACCCCTGTTCCAGCAGACACATGAAAAAATGTTTTTCCTGGTGAGTGAAAAGGATAACCATGCCAAGCCATGGCTCATGTACCTGGTTTGGGGCAGTGTAGGGTGGCTGTCGGCATTACAGATAGAAGAAGTACATCAGCCCATACCCATATGTATTAATGCAGAAATAAAACTGCAAATGAGACTGTTCAGCTCATGGGAAGGATGCTAGCAGCCCTATGCAAGAAGATAATGGTAATGACTGATACAAGCTACTGGGGACAGTCTACTAATGGGGAGCCCTATGGGCCTGTGGTCAATACAGTTGACCTTACCTCCCATCTAAGTGGACTGGGTGTTGCACCTGGGGAGAACCATATATCCCAGGATAAGTACTGAATACTCTTCTAGCTGTCCCTTGGAATTGGGACTCATTTTGGGCACACTATTGAGTCAAGAGTTCTGATTGGTAGTTCTACCCCCTAAACCTATTTTTGCCCCCTTCAGGTACCATTTTAATCTGTAAAGCCATTGAGGACCTAGCAAATCACACTGTAATAGATCTTAATCACATCCAGCATACTATAGCTCTTATATCTGATGAAGTAACTCAAATGAGGAAAGTTGTGTTGAAGAATAGAACAGTATTAGACTTATAGCTGCTCAGGGGGGTACCTGTGCCATTCTGCACATGAAATGTTGTGTATATATTCCTGATTATTCACACAATGCATCCCAAGCATTTACTACCCTAGAAGTTGAAATCAATCATATATCACCCATTGCTTCTAACCCCTTTATGACTTGGTGGAATATTTTAGGTTCTTGGTGGCATTTCCTTGTCTTCAGTCTCTGATTTCTGTCTTGCACTTTTACTCTTGGTGTGTAACCTTTACTGTATCTGTGGTATATGGTGTGCCAACATGCTCACCACACAGGTACCCTATTGAAAGAATTAACACGAAAAACGTGACATGGAAAGCAATGTTGGTTGAGTTGGAGTGTGGGGTTAATGCTGGATATGGTCCTTCTACCCACCCATGAAGGAAGGCTGGCCAGGGAACCCCTGACCAAAAGGAATGTGTATTGTCTTGAGGAACAAAATGTGGCTTCCTCCTTATCTCCCCTGAGGATCAGTTTCTTGCCCAGTGACTGCCTCTTGACCTTTCCCTCCTGCACAAACACACTGATATCATGTGGCTCCAGGCTACACGTAGGTTTGTGCAACTTGGACCCATACCACCTTTGTCTGGAGCCCCTTATAATGAGCTTTGGACGGAGGGAAGCACAGTTCTGCTTTGCTGATCTGCCCCCCATCAGTGCTCCCTGTAATGTGGATAATAAAGGTTCTGTCTATGTCTACTCCACCAGGTCTTTCTTCTGGGTTTTTTGATTTATCTGAATGAGCAGTCAAGATCCCAGGGCTTGACCTCCTGCATTACATATAGATGAGGAAAATCAAATACAGGGAAGTTGAATAACTCAGGAAAGTCATACAGATAGTATCAGAGCTAAACTGTGAAATATTTCATTTCTCTGAAGTATCACTAACTGGGTTACTCTAGGAAAGTCATTACACTTCTTTTTATCTCACTTTGATCTTCTGTGTAATATGACTAAAGCCTGTTTATGAGGTTATTGCGTGTTAGTATGAAAACCATTGATTTCTTCAGAATACTGGCTTAATGCTGGTTGACATCATTATGACCATAATTAGAATTTTTTTTGTGGAAGGCTGAAGGAAGAATAAAGGACTGATACCCTTCCCAGATGTCTAAGGTGAGAAAACTTCCCTGAATGCTCTTAATTGGTAGATGAGTAACTCTTGTAAATGAACTTGTTTACCATAGTTTTGAAGATTTCTTATTTGCTTTGAGCTTCCAGATGTATGTATCATACTGTGACTTTTCCCTCCATAAAAATAAACTGAAAGTTCCACACATCAGAGATGCTAATGAGAGGATGCAGTAAGTCCAGAGATAAGGAAGGGCTGGATGGCTGCTTATATAATTTTTGTTTGAGTTTATTGATATCTGTGTCAATCAATAGAGCTTTAATGTTCTCCTCAGCTTGACTAACCTTTTCACAGGTGTCTTTCTGACTGTGGTCCCCTGACCTCCCTTTTCTGAGAACAATTACTTTAGAAAACTCATCAGTGTGAATTCTTTCTCTGCCTATTTGAGATGAAAATCTAGCTTTTTGCACATTTTACAACTAAAAATGTCTTTCTCAAGAAACTTGGAGGCATCTCTTTAAAATGTAATCTGGAAAGACAGAATCTCCAGTCTCTGTGGGAGAGTAGGAGCACCAGTAAGCAAACACAGATGCCTAATCACATTGACCAACCTGCCCGCTAAAGTCCTCCAGCACTTTTACACTAGTACTTAAAAATATTCCCATTTTTTGTTTCAACAAAGTTCATTCTCTCTATTGTAATAATCTTAACCTCCATTGTAGCAGTCTTTAATAAATTCTTTTCCTATTTAACTCCATCTGATGCAGTTTTTCTTCAATGGTGGTGGGTTAAGCAATCACTAAGGAAGTCAGAGTATTAGACATGAAATGGGAAGCAAAGTGTGTCAGCAGATTGTCCTATGAGGAAAAAAAAAGAGGATAATGCCAGCATTTCTCTATGTGAGCTTTTTATGCACAACCACCAGCACCTTCATTACATTGTGACTGGGTCGTGAAAGGAGGCACCCTCAAGAATGCAGAAATTTTTGGAAAAACTGAAAAGAAGGGGGGGACATGAAAAATAAATGACAGCTTTAAAAAAGAACAATTATAAAATTTATACTCTGAATCCATAATAGACCTTTATGCAAATTAAAATGCATTTACATGCAAATTAAAAGGCATATTTTATGCAAATTTATATGGTCCTCCTGCTTATTTCACATATTTGGCTGTGACCTTATAAAGACCTTAGCAACAGTTCCTACCTAATGTTTCAGAGCAGATAGGCGAAGGAGAGGCTTATTGCGGGCTGATCTCCAAGTGACTGAGTGAGATTTGGGAAGGAAGAAGACTTTCTAATGATCTGAAATACAAGAAGCCAGAGGAAGAAAACCCTTCCAAGACACCTCCCAACCCTGATGGGCTGCTATGCATTTCAGAGCTCTTGGTAACAATTAAAAAACCCAGGGTGTACTTAGCAGCATCGAGCCCTGGAGAGCAGAGCAGACTTCTTTTGGAGCAGGAGGATCTTTGAAAAGCATCTGTTACACCTTCAAAAAATAGCAAGTGCCAATTCTGTCCCTTTAGGCATTAGAGTGTCTAGCTATGAGATCTTGGGAGAATTAAAGACTGTTTTTGAGTCTGAGATCTTCAACTATAACAGAAATAAAAGTCTCTAGTAAAAAGAAGTATTGTGATGCTTAATGCCACACTGACATAAAGAAGGCACAGAATATAAAAAGTTGCTATTGTCTTTACTATCCGTACAATTATTACACTTTTCCCACTTTTTATTCCCAACTACCAACCATAAAAGCTATAATTCACTTGACTATAGGTTCTGTGTGAGTATTTGGTTGTGTATGTTCTTCAAGTAACACAAATGTGTGACTATACTTATTTGAGAAATAAATTCCTGGCAGCTTAGGACCTGGATAAGTTAATGTCTACTATATTACTGTAATGACATACAAAATATTTGCTCAATTTTTAATTTTGACTAACTGTCCAAGTTTCATACTCTTTTAGCTTGCTAGGACTTCTGTAAAAAAGTGCTACAGAATGTATAGTTTTATTTTGCTTGCTTGTTTGTTTTGTTGATTAGGTTCCACTTATAGGTGAGATCGTATGGTACTTGTCCCTCACTGCCTGGCTTATTTCAGTTAGCATAATGCTCTCTAGTTCCATCCATGCTGTCACAAAGGGTAGGAGCTCCTTGTTTCTTTCTGCTGCTTAGTATTCCATTGTGTAAATGTGCCATAGTTTTTTGATCCACTCATTTACTGATGGGCACTTAGGTGGCTTCCAAAATTTGGCTATTATAAATTGTGCTGCTATGAACATTGAATATAACTAGAGACATTGAAATTAAGAACCATCTGACAGAACCAGAGGGGAGGTGGGAGGAGATAATGGGGGGAGAGTTTTCAGGAACAACTATAAAGGACACATGGACAAAACCAAGGGGGGATGGAAGCAGGGGAAGGAGATGGGGATGGCTGGGGTCAGGGGGAGTGATGGGGGGTAAATGCAGACAACTGTACTTGAACAACAATAAAATAATTTTAAAAAGAATGAATGTTTTTAAGAATAAGACTATTTTCTCATACTTCTGGAGGCTGGAAGTCTAAAATCTAGGGACTGGCAAGGTTGGTTGCTCCTGACGCCTCTACTTAGTTTGTAGGTGACCAACTTTTCCCTGTGTCTACCCTTTGTTTGTGTATGTGTCCAAATTCCCTCTTCTAATTAGGACACCAGTCATATTATATAGGGGCCCACCTTAATGACCTCATTTTAATGAAATTACATCTGTAAAGATCATGTCTCCATATATGGTCACATTCTGAAGTGTTAGGTGTTAGGACTTATACATAAATTTTGTGAGGGACACAATTCAGTTCATAATACATACCTTGCCTTCATAAAAATCTATTTTAGGTAACTTTCTCACCTCATCCATTATGTTTTTCATATCTGTAATTTTTGTTGGTGTCTAATTATTCAGGTGTGTTTTAAATTTGATTCAGTATAGAAAATGTATAATCCATACACTTGATTGGGAGTCACTCAACTCTTCAGATTAAACAAGCTGCGATTTTGTATAAGAATGCAAAATAGAGGACTTCCGGCCAAAATGGAGGCATAGGTAGACACACTGTACCTCCTTGGACAACCAAAAGAGGAAAAACAACAATTTAAAAAACAAAAACAGCCAGATCTGGAAGAAAACTGAACTGAGTGGAAGTCCAACAATCAAGGAGTTAAAGAAGAAATGTTCATCCAGACCAGTAAGCGGGGCAGAGCCGGGTGGAGAGCACTCAGCAAGACGCAGTTTGTGGAGCAGTGCTGGCAACGCTCCAGCTGCCTGGAGAGGTCCGTGGCAGATGTGCCAGACCAAAACCCGGCAGGCGCACTCGGCAAAACCGGGGCCGAGACTGGTGGACTGGGCGGTCCCTTATTCTTGCACAGATAAACCGGGAGGAAAGTCTGGGAAGCAGAACAGACCGCGCGGCCCACTCATGCAGGGAAATAAAACCTCAAACCACCAATTGAATACGCCTGTGGGGGTTGAGGTGGCAGCGGGAGGAACTCCCGGCCTCACAGGAGAGTTCGCTGGGGAGACCCACAGGGACTTGGAACTGTGCAGGACCACCCACTCACCCCAGAGCCAGCAATGAAGGGCCCAACTTGCTTGTGGGTAGCTGATGCAGTGTGGAGAACAGAGCAAGCGCCATTTTTCTCTCAGGCCCCATCCCCACAGACAGTGTCACAGCACAATGACGTGGGTTACCTCGCCCTGGTGAACACCTAAGGCTCCGCCCCTTAAAGTAACAGGTGCACTGAGAAAAAAAAAAATGGCCCAAATGAAAGAACACATCAAAGCTCCAGAAAAAATACAACTAAGTGACAAAGAGATAGCCAACCTATCAGATGCACAGTTCAAAGCACTGGTAATCCGGATGCTCACAGGATTCGAAGAAAGATTGTCACAAGTACTTGAACAAATGAAAGATAATATGAAGGAAATGAGGGGAAATCTGCAGGGAACCAATAGGGATGAGAAGGAAACTGGGACTCAAATCAATGGAGTGGACCAGCAGAAAGAAAAAAAAAACATCCAACCAGAAAAGAATGAAGAAACAAGAATTCAAAAAACTGAGGAGAGGCTTAGGAACCTCCAGGACATCTTTAAATGTCCCAACGTCTGAGTCATAGGGGTGCCAGAAGGAGAAGAGGAAGACCAAGGGATTGAAAACTTATTTGAACAAATAATGAAGGAGAACTTCCCCAAGCTGGTGAAGGAAATAGATTTTCAGGAAGTCCAGGAAGCTCAGAGAGTCCCAAAGAAGTTGGACCCAAAGAGGAACACACCAAGACACATCATAATTACATTACCCAAGAT
>PVJI01020959.1:0-28027 GCA_004026765.1 Micronycteris hirsuta | reverse complement strand
ATTTTAGCCTAGTCCACATTTTTAATGTTTCTTTTTATAAATATTGCTATTTATGTCTTGTTATGAAACCTTCCTTCTCTTAAGTTTATGGAGACATTCTGCTATATTGTCTTCCATCTTCTCTATTGTTCTGTTTCTCCTAAAACAGCAGATCTTCAACTCAACTGCCCTTGATGTTAGTGCATCGTAAGAGCAAAGCATGCAATCTCATTCGAGTGCATTCGAATCACTAGTTGCCCACATGTATTATTGAAATGTTCATTGTCCCTGGACAGTAGCACTGTTGGCTAGAGCATTGTCCCCATAAGCCAAGGTTCAGGGTTTGATCCTCAGTCAGGACATATGCAAGAATCAACCAATTAATGCATCAATAAGTGAAACTACAATATTGATATTTCTCTCTCTGTTTCCCTTCCTCTCTCTCTAAGCAAGATGACAGCTAATGGGCAGGGGTGAGGGGGTCAGGGAATTGAACAAAACAGAAAAAGAACTCATGGACATGGACAACAGTGTGGCGATTGCTCAGGGGAGAGGGGTAAAAGTGGACTAAATTGTAATGGAAAATACAATAAAGAGTAAATAAAAATAAAACCATAATTTAAAAAATATTCTAAAGAGAAGTTTCTCTTTTTGTCACTTCTCTGCATCACCTCCTCTAACATGCATGACATTTCCTGTGGTTTAGGTCTTTGCTATTTCTGGATGCCCTGTTCTGTCCCAGTGGTCTGGTGGTACAATGCATGTCAGTAAATGCAACACCATCTTACTTTCTGTGACATTTTGTTACGTCTTGAAGCCCTACAGAGCCAGTCCTCATACACTGTTCTTCTTCATGTTTGTCCGGACAGCTTTTGGAAAAATTTATTTTAATATAAATTTTACAATAGAGGTACCAAGTTTTACAGAAGTCTACTGGGAGATTGGGTGACACATTGCTTTAATTCTGCAGATTAATTTGGGCAGAGTGGGCTTTTACACAACATTGTTTTAATATCCATCAACACACATATTTCTTTTTTTTAAAGATTTTATTTATTTATTTTTAGAGAGAGGAGAAGGGAGGGAGAAAGAGAGGGAGAGAAACAGCAATGTGTGGTTGCCTCTCACATGGTCCTCACTGGGGACCTGGCTCGCAACCCAGGCATGTGCACTGACTGGGAATCGAACCGGGACCCTCTGGTTCCCAGCCCGCACTCAATCCACTGAGCTACACCAGCCAGGCCCGCATATTTCTTTATTAACATCTTTAATATCATTCCAAACAGATTTATAATCTTGTCCATTGAAAAAGTGTGGTGTATATTTTTATCATGTACATATCCGAATAGATATATTTCAAGTGTATCTTAATTTTTAAAAATTATTTTATTTATTTATTTTCAGAGAGAGGGGGAGTGAGAAAGAAAGAGAAGGATAGAAACATCAATGTGTGGTTGCCTCTTGTGTGCCCCCAACTGAGGACCTGGACCACAACCTAGGCATGTGACCTGACTGGGAATAGAACTGGTGATCCTCTGGTTCCCAGGCCAGCACTCAGTCCACTGAGCCACACCAGCCAGGGTCAGGTGTATCATAATTTTTGATGCTATTGTCAATGGTATCTTTATGACATCCTACCTTTTATTAGTCTGATAGAGGAATGCATTTGATTTTTGTAATTTTATTTTGTTTCTAGCAACCTTGCTAACTCTCTTATTAAGCACCCCCCCAGTGTATCTGTATATATTTGTGGATTTTCCTACATATAAAATCATCTATGAAGAAAGACAGTTTTGACTTCTTTTTACTTTTCATAGTTTTTACTGATTGTCATTCTCTTTCTAGACTAGAACCTGATGCTACTGCATTATGTATGATGCTGCTGAAAACACCCCCATGTTGTCAGGGAAACTCTCCTTTATTCCTGGTTGGCTGTGAGTTTTATCATGAAGGCATTTGAAATCACCCAATGCTCATTGTTTTATCTCTTGAGATTTAATCAGTCAAGGGTGGATCAGGATCACAGATTTGTTGTGCCGATGTCAGAGCACACATGGAGCCGAAGTGGAACTCTGCCTGGAAGACTTGGACTTCTAATCCAACCCAAGTCCCCAGCCTGAGGTGTATATATATATATATTTGGAGATATAATTGACATGTAACTTCATGATCTGATATATGTGTATATTGCAAAGTGCTCACCACATGTCTTGTTACCATCCATCACCACATAGAGTTTCTACACTTTTTTTTCTTGTAATGAGAACTTTCAACAATTTATCTCTTAGCGCTGTACACTCTCAGTAATTTTAAAATATCCAACACAGTATTACTAAGTACATCATTATAGTTAATAGTATAATACTAATACCTACTATTATTAACTACACTCACCATTGCTGAACATTATGTCTTTATGATGTAATTGTTTTATAAGTAGAAGTTTGTACCTTTGACCACCGTCACCTGTTTTTGCCCAACCCCCTTCCTCTGCCTCTGGCAACCACCCATCATTGATTCTATGAGATGGATTATTTTTTAGAAGTTTCCACATGATCATGAAGTCACATGGTATTTGTCTTTCTCCATTTACCACACTTAACAAAGTGCACCCATGTCCCATCCATGTGCACTAGCTGAAAATAGCAGGAGTTCTTCCTTTTCTATGGCACAGTAACATCCCACTGTATATGTACCACTTTTTCTTCATCATTTATTGATGGACAAGATGTTTCTTCCACTTCTTGGCTGTTGTAACTGATGCTGCCATAAATGTAGAAGGGTACATGTCTTTTTTAAGTTAGTGTTTTCATTTCCTCCAAATAAATCCCCAAAAGTGGATTTGCTGGATCTTATGGCAGCTCTGTTATTAATTATCGAGGACCTGCCCTACTGGCTTACACTGTGGTCCCCAATTTACCTGTCTAGGAACAGTGCAGGAGGGTTTCCCTCTCTGAATATTCTCGCCAACACTTATTTCTTGTCAGTTTTATCATCTAGCTTGCAATTTGCAGGACCTCTCAGTGATGTGAGTTGTGGGGGTACAACCAAGGAAATGCTGCTTCCTTTAGCCCTTTGCCCAAACAAGACAATCTTGTTTTCAGGACATCAGGAGTCTGGGGTGGGTGTGGGCAGAGCTGGTTACCTCTGGGTCACATGTTTCTTGCAGTGGGGCAGCCCCAGGCTGTGGGGGGCCTGATATTTATGCTAATGTTGAGATCACTGCTTTGGAAAAGAAGCAATGAGTGGCACCCATCAACTTTTCTGAAGTGAGAAGACACATCACATCAAGTAAGAAAAGCTAAATGCTGAAAACCAAAATATAAGACAATTCCCAAAATTACAGACTATTTTTATTATTAGTATGGATTCTTATCTGGCACGCTTGCATAATATGTTCTTTTTGACTACACTTTTGTTGCCTCTTTTTTTAAAAAAAAGATTTTATTTATTTTTAAAGAGAGGGGAAGAGAGGGAGAAAGAGAGGGAGAGAAACATTAATGTGCGGTTGCCTCTCGCGTGCCCCCTACTGGAGACCTGGCCCACAACCCAAGCATGTGCCTTGACTGGGAAATGAACCGGTGACCCTTTGGTTCTCAGTCCTGTGCTCAATCCACTGAGCTACACCAGCCGGGCTGTTGCCTCTTTATAGGAGAATAATTCTGTCACATAGTAATAAATATTAGTATTATATTTATGTAATATAAAGAATAGAAGAGAATTCAGTATTTCCTCTAGCACAGGTGATTGAGATTTCTTTTTATCCTGTACAGTTTAAGAAATTTTGTTTCAATCACACAACTCGTCCCTGAATTGTCTGACCTACTTCACCTCATTGTCATATTTTGGAAAACGTTTAAGTTTTTTTTCTTTCATAAAAGAGCAGTAGGATCGCAGATTATTTCTGTATATCACTCCAGCCTTTGCTGGGGCTTTGAAAAGGGTTTGAGCATGTAAGGGACCCTGAAGATGGAGTTTCATGAGCTTTACTGTAGCAAATTTGCTGCTGTGCTGAGGGGCAGCCTGTGGGCTCCTCACTGAATGGGGTGAGATCTCCCTGCACATGTCCCATTTTAGGGGGTCCTATGTGCCATTGCTGTCCCACAGACCTCAGACCCTTGAAGAGGAACACGTGTGCATCCCATGTCCCGAAAACCTTCAGAGTAAAGGGCTTTGATGCTCAGATTTTCCCTAGGTTCCACCCTCCACTGTGGTTGGGTCTAAATTCTTTCCTCTCTTGCCAGAACTTGAGTGGTCTAAAAATTTTTTTTAATTATCTTTTTCAGAACGTGTAATGGTTTCAGCTGGAGTGTGGGTCCCCTGAGTCAACACAACCAACTCTGACCTCTATGATCCCTGAGTGACCTCCCTTTCAACTGAAATATCATGGGCAAAGTGATCAATTTCAGATTCACATGTAGGCGAGCCTCTCAACCATTGGAGGCCTTGGTATATCCACCTTCAGGGTCGGGTTGGGGGAGGTGAGATAGGATGATTTCTCATCCCTCACCACACCCCCACAGCCCAAGGAGCCCAAGTTCCCCTCCAGGCCTGGCCACAGCTCTGTCATCCAAGGCTTCCTGTTGTGGGGTACTCAGCCCCGCCCCACAGGTGGGCATTTCCCTCCCTGACACAGGGCCTGGGACAGCTCTGCCCTGTGAGAAGCAGACATGGTTCCCCTGTTGCTGCTGCCCCTGCTGTGGGTGGGTGAGTGGGCCTGGGAAGGGGGATGGGAGGGGGGACTGGCCAGGGCTGCAGCTGAGCTTCTGTGTTCCCCCAGGGTCCCTGCAGGAGAAGGAAGGCTATGAGCTCCAAGTTCAGGAATCTGTGAGGGTGCAGGAGGGTCTGTGTGTCCACGTGCCCTGCTCCTTCTCCTACCAGCGGAATTCATGGTTTCCCTCTAGCAAACTCTTCACTTCCTGGTACCGGAATGAGGACAACACAAAATATGATGATCCTGTGGCCACAAACAACCCACACAAAGAAAGGAAGGAAGAGACCCGAGGCCGATTCCTCCTCACAGACCCCAGGAACATCAACTGTTCCCTGAGCATCAGAGATGCCAGGAAGAGTGACACAGGAACCTATGTCTTCCAAGTGGAGACTGGATATTATCAGGAATATACTTACCAAGAGAAGAAGCTGACTTTGCAGGTGACAGGTATGGCAGGGGCCCAGGAGAGGATGCTGAGACATGGGACCCGGCTTAGAACAGGAACTGGACCTTGGGACACTACTAAATCCAAGAGACACAGGACCTGGGGTGAACTCAGGCCCTCAGCCATGGGGTCCAGACAGGGTCATATTCTGGATCCTCATTGCAGCTCCAGGTCCCAGGCATCTCCCTCTCTCCTCCTCAGCCCTGACACAGAAACCTGACATCCATATTCGGGGGCCTCTGGAGTCTGGCCGCCCCACAAAGCTGACCTGCAGCCTGCCAGGGTCCTGCAAAGGGGGAAGTCCTCTCATCTTCTCATGGGTGGGGGATGCTCTTGACTCTCTGAATCCCAAGACCCTTCGCTCCTCCATGTTCACCTTTACCCCGAAGCCCAAGGACCACGGCACCACAGTCACCTGTCTGGTGACACTTGCAGGACCTGGGGTGACCACACGGGAAACCATTCGGCTCAATGTCTCCTGTGAGTGTTGGAGGGACAACTGGTGTCCTGGGGGCAGAGGGACTGGTGCACTCGAGCCTTTGTGGATTTGCGTGTAGTGTGTGCGAGTATGTGTGTGTGTGTGTGTGTGTGTGTGTGTGTGTGTAGAGGAAGCTGAGCTTACCTGAGAACACTTGTGCATATGTCTGAGTGCAGGAGGGGAGCAACCCAGACAGTCATCAATCCCACCTTCCTGGTTACCACCCTACCTCCTTGGGTTCAAGCTGACTTCCCTCTGCTCCTCCCCTCTGAAGTGAGGCCATATCTTTCTTTCCCAGATGCTCCACGGAACCTCACCATAGTCATGGTCTACAAAAATGTCACAGGTAGGAAAGAACCTCTGTTTCTGGGGCTAGGACCTGCCCCTGGGGCCTCCATGGAGCTGAGGGGGAATCACAGTGTGAATGAGACCAGATATGGGAGAGGCAAGGAGGAAATTCATCATTCTCCCTCCTTCACCTCTTGTTGGTGGGTGCCTGTGCCTGTGTTCTCTCTCTCTCTCTCTCTCTCTCTCTGTCTGTCTGTCTCTCCCCCTCTCCCTCTCTCTCCACTTCTCTCCCCAAAGCCTTCAAGATTCCGCAAACCACATCCCTTCCCATCCTGGAAGGCGAGGCTCTGCGGCTGCTCTGTGTGGCTGACAGCAACCCCCCTGCACAGCTGAGCTGGTTCCGGGGGTCCCCAGTCACGAACGCCACCCCCATCTCCAGCACCACGATCCTGGAGCTGCCTCGCGTGGAGACTGGGGAAGAAGGACGGTTCACCTGCCAAGCTCAGCACCCTCTGGGCTTCCGAAGTATCTCTCTCAGCCTCTCTGTGGTCTGTGAGTGGGGGGGGTGGGGGGAGTCTAGGGGCAGGGCACCGGGTCCTGGGCGGGCAGAGGCACTGCTGACCCTTCTCCTCGCTCCCCACAGACCCCCCACGGCTGCTGGGACCCTCCTGCTCCTGGGAGGACGAGGGTCTGCGCTGCAGCTGCTCCTCCCGAGCCCAACCGGCCCCTGCGCTGCGCTGGTGGCTGGGGGAGGGGCTGCTGGAGGGGAATGCCATCAACGCCTCCTACACGGTCACCTCCAGCTCCGAGGGGCCCTGGGCCAACAGCTCCCTGAACCTCCGCGCGGGGCTCAGCGACAGCCTTAGGCTCAGCTGCGAGGCGGAGAATGTCCACGGGGCCCAGAGCGCCAGTGTCCTGCTGCTGCCAGGTCAGGGGCCTGCTGGGGGCGGAGGCTGAGGGAGAAAGGAAGGGATCAAATGGAGGATGGAGCTGGGAAGAAGGGTTGTGGCTGGGAAGGGAGTTATTTGTTAGGATGGGACTCTCCCTCTGGTGTCTAAATGGAACCTACTGCCAGTTGTGCAAGGTGTGGGAAGACCGGACACTGACTCCCGCGAGTGGGTGGGCTCACGCCTCTCTTCTCTGCAGGGAAGTCAGTAACTGTTTCCAGAGTGATTCCTGCAGCTCTTGGAGGTGCTGCTGCCATGGCCCTAGTGTCCCTATGCTTGTGTCTCATCTTCTTTTGCATGTAAGCCAGTGTCCTGGGGAGGTACAGGGAGCTGTGTCATGGGCAGTGCAGAGAGAGGCCCCTGAATCCCGGGAAGACAGAGACGAGTACATACAGAGGGGTCGTTTTTTTTTGGGGGGGGTGTGGGGTAGCAGCTTTATTGAGGTAAAATTTCCATATATTTAAAGGTACAATTCAGTGGCTTTTACTTCAGTCACAGAGGTATGCACCATCATCACAATCAATTTTAAAACTTTTCATTAACCCAAAACAAAAACAAAACAAAACAAACATCCCTTATTTGTCATTTTGTCGCCATCCTCAGCCCAGCCCCCAGGCTGGGGCATAAATTAGCCTGACCACTAATCTATGTCTTGTTTCTTTAGATTTGCCCATTCTGGACATTTCATATAAATGGAATCCTACAATACATGGTGCATGGTGACTGACTTTTTTTTTCCACAGAGCACGATAACTTCAAGGTTCATGTGTCATTTTTTTATTCCTTTTTGTTCCAAATGATATTCCCTGGTAGGGATAGGGCACATTTTATTTGTGTGTTCATTCACTGAAGCACAGCTGGGTTGTTTCTGCTTTGGGGCTCTCAGGGATAACATTGCTATGATCGCTCGTGTAGAAGTTTCTCCCCATGTAGGGGCCTATCGTGATGTAAGTGTAGTCTTGTCAAAACACCTGGTCATTCAGGGGGATGAAGCACTCACTTATATGTCAGGAGGGTCTCTGAGTCTTGTTCCGGGGTCTGGATGCTTCAGTTGTCTCACAGGGAGTGGGGGCAGCCTGCCCACCTGTGCCTGAGCCATTGTGTCTCCTGATTTCTTCCCTTAGAGTGAAATTCCGCAGGAAGCAAACAGGCAGGAGACGAAAGGTCACAAATGATGAAGACTTTGTCATGGATACAGTTACCTGGGTGAGTGATGTGAGTATCTTCTCGTGCAGTGTAGGGGGAAGGGTTGGGCATGTCCATTCAATGAGTGCAGACTGAGCTTCCCAGCATTACACAAACCCACTCCTCTGTTCTCAGCTGGACAGACAGCTGTGAGTGGACTTCCCCTTCATCTCCCAGAGCCCAGGGTCAGCCTCCTGTCCCAGATCTGCTGACCACTCAGCCCACCTCACCTCTCTGCCAGATACAGCCTGACAGAACCTTCTCTCCAAAACTATTACTTTCTACCAATTCTGGGCATGTTACTTTACCTCTACTCATCTCAGTTTCCCTATTGATAAATGGAAATGATAACAGTATCATTTTTTAAAAGATATATTATTTTTTTATTTTTAGACAGAGAGGAAGGGAGAAAGAGAGGGAGAGAAACATCTATGTGTGGTTGCTTCTTGCGTGTGCCCTACTGGGGACCTGGCCTACAACCCAGGCATGTGCCCTGACTGGGAATCGAATTGGTGATGCTTTGGTTTGCAGGTGGGCACTCAATCCACTGAGCCACACCTGCCAGGGATGATAAGAGTAGCATTTATACTTTTTTCTGTGAGGATGAAATGTGATTAGTAAGCCTTCAATATGGTCTAATTGACTGTAGTATTATAAATTTCTAAATGAACGAGCAAATAGTTGAGTTCATGAGAAGTATGTGTAGAATAAGAGGATGAATGAAAAACTGTTCCATCAGCCCAACTTCCCCTTGAGACCGTGTCTGATTTATTCTTCTCTGACTCTCTTCTGTCCCCTTTACTCAGAGTTCCCAGCTAAACCCTGGGCCAGATGGGCCTCCAGACCTAGTGTCGCCCACCGGGGATGCCTCTCCATTGAGAGAGGAGCAGGACACCCAGTACGCCAACCTCAGGTTTCACAGGAAGAAGCCAAGGGAGCCTCAGGACAAGAAGGCCATCACCACCTGTGTGTACTCAGAGATCAAGAAGACCAGCCAATGAGGACTTGCTGAGAGCTCTGTCCTAGCTAGAGGCATCACAGCCTCTCTGGGGGAAAGGAGTTGGGGACTAGTTGATGAAGCATGAGGAGACCTTGTACGACATTAACATTAATAACTCTAAGAGCATCCACAAGCAGAGCAGAAAGAAGGTGATGGGGTTGGAGAGACTCGGGCTCAAGGGCAGGCTTCAGCACTTCCTGAGGCATTGTCTTCAAGCAGTTCACTTCATTTCTCTGCCCCCAGTTTCCCATTCTGTACAGCAGAGCTCACACATCCTAGTCAAAGGTGGCTACGAGAATTAAAGAAATTACAAGCAACAGAGGTCCAGGGTTTGCCTGTCTCTCTCTTTTGAACAGAGAGGTCCTGGTGGCAAGTTCTTCTGAAGCCAGGGGTAACCAGCCGTAGAAAACCGGGCGGCAACTTGTTGCTGTCACTTTCCTTCCCAGAGCTTGTCAAAGCCTCTACAGGGAAAGACATCCCTGTTCACCTTGTGTTTGGTTCATGATGAAGTATCGTAGTTTCTCTGGGTTCATCCCGCCTCACTTGTTCCTGTCCATTCTCCAGCACCTCCTGAGTGCCAATCCCTTCCCCATCCCATGTATGGCCCCACAGTGATCTTTCCAACAGCCTGTTGGCTGTAAGCAGGGGCTGACCAGGTATTTCATCACCAAAAAGGATTTTTTCAGAGACAAAGAAAGGATTGAGATGCAGCAGGTGCAGCCACAGTGAGCCACGTGTGCAATCCGCACAAGGAAGCAGCCGCTAGGGAGCCTTTTTCACAGAGCAAAAGAGGAAGTTCAGGGGAAGGGGCTGTTACCACCATAGAGCTCTGCTGTGAACACAGAGTGATTCCAGTACGGCTGCCAGCACCACGTAGGGTGTGACAGTGTCTCCCACAGGCCTCCCAATTCCAGGCTGGGTTCGTCCTCTGCAGTAAAACTGGCCACGCCAGAGAGCTGACCCCGCTTCCATCCAACACAAATCTCTACCTGAGTCTCTGGTCTTAGTGGACACATCCCAGGCCTCTTCCTCTGGCATTTACCTCCTCACCCAGCTTCTCCCTGTGGCCTTTGTCCCTGAAATCTTCTATGGCGTTTCCAACAAAAGTTTTAGCAATTTGAGATCCCCCTCCTGTAGACCACACCCCCTTGCTTTCATCTGGCACACCCCATCCTGTCCTTTAAACCCAATTCTTGGACAGACTTAGGTTAAAAGTGTGGGATGAAGAAAGCTCATAGTCTCTCTCCTCGATATAGTTGATTTAATTTAATTTTTTGAAAACAAAGTTCTAAAACAAAACAACCAGAGTCATGAGTGGTACCATAGTGTAGGTGCCTAACTATAAGCTCTTTGATTGAGAAGTCTGTAGTGTCCCTTAACTGTGGGCGAGATGTTTCAACACCTCCAGTGGATTTTTTTGAAACCGCAGATAGTACCGAGTCCTATATATATTATGACTTTCCCTATACACACCTATGATGAAGTTTAACATTTAATTAGGCACAAAAAGATATTAACCATGATAACTAATAGTAAAGCAGAAGAATTACTGCTTTACTAATAGTAAAGCAGTAAAGGTTATGTGAATGTGGTTTCTCCCTCTCTCAAAATATCTTCTTATAATGTACTTACCCTTCTTCCTGTGCCATTGTAAGGTGCCACAATGCCTATGTGATGAGGTGTAAGGAGGCGAATGCCACAGGCATTGTGACGTAGCAGGAGGCTACTGTAAGGGTGACTTGACGCAAGTACCCAGATACTGGGACAGTAGATCTGACAACCTAATTGGCTACTATGTGACTCACAAGTGGGCAGTGTATACGGCATGGAGATGCTGGACGAAGAGATGGTTCACATCCAGGCAGGAAAGACAGAGGGAGTACAAGATTCATCATACTACTCAGAAAATTGCAAAATTTAAAACATGAATGGTTTGTTTCTGGAAGCTTCCATTTGGTATCTTTGGACTGTGTTTGAACACAGATAACAGAAACCATGGAAAGCACAACTGTGGGTAATAGGAGATGACTGTAATAAAGCTGTTTTTTCAAAGTTTCATAATGGTTGTTGCTGAAGTGTGTCTTATTATCATAACAAGAACCACGAGGGCAGGTCCATCCACAACATTGGCTGCAGTGGGGGAAATGTCTGTAGGGTGTCCACAGGTAGAATGGGCCCAGGTGAGTGCCCCAGTGACACAAAACTGGTGATTTATTTACTTGATTTTAGAAAGTGGCCCTGGAGAAAGAAGGGGACAGTTATAGTGTGTAACTAGGAGGGCTTTGGTTCCCCACATCCACTCCACTTGATTTTAGAAAGTGGCCCTGGAGAAAGAAGGGGACAGTTATAGTGTGTAACTAGGAGGGCTTTGGTTCCCCACATCCACTCCACGAACTCCAATTTCAGTATGGTAAGAAGCTGAATTGTGACTCTTTTTTTTTTTAAGATTTTATTTTTATTTACTTTTAGAGAGAGGGGAAGGGAGAGAGAAAGAGAGGGAGAGAAACAGCAATGTATGGTTGCCTCTCACATGGCCCTCACGGGGACCTGGCCTGCAACCCAGGCATGTGCCCTGACTGGGAATCGAACCGGGACCCTTTGGTTCCCAGCCCGCGCTCAATCCACTGAGCTACACCAGCCTGGGCTTGAATTGTGACTCTTGTTTTGGTAATAACTGGTTAAATCATTCTGTTCAGGACTTGTGCTGAAAATAACAAATTTTGGGGGGGGAAATAAATAGGAGAAATAAAACCCCTCATTTAAAAAGTATAGAATAATTGAAAATAAATGAAAATGGGCACATATTAGACTAGTATTTTGGGGAATATTTGAATCCAGAAAATGAGACAGAATATTTAAGCCACTACCAAAGTTCCCAATGGCATTTTCCCACACTGATCATACAGCTTTGGGTCTGTGGCCTTTGTGACCTGGAAATGAAAGTCAGGACTCTGCCCCTGCCCAAGGTGGAGAGTTTCAAAGGAGACCATTCCCACATTGAGTTTGTATCTGGGTTAGGGCGAGTCAAAGAAAACTGAAGAAGAGGAGAAAATCTTAAAAGCACTCACAGGAAACAAAACAGATTACATTAAAAAGAGGAGGAGTTTTTCTATTGAAATATCAGTAGCAACCATGGAAATCAGAAGAAAGCCAATGCTATTTTTTAAAAGACTTTATTTATTTATTTTTAGAGAGAAGGGAAGTGAGAAAGACAGGGAGGAAAACATCAATGTGTGGTTGCCCCTTGTGTGCCCCCTAGGCGGACCTGGCCCTCAACACAGGCATGTGCCCTGACTGGGAATCAAACTGGGAACTTTTAGAAGGCAAATACTATCTTTTTAGAAAAGATTTTATTTATTTATTTTTGAAGCAAGAGGAAGGGAGGGGAAAGAGAGGGAGAGAAACATCAGTGTGTGACAGATACATCCATCTGTTGCCTCCCAATGGGGGACCTGGCCTGCAATCCAGGCATGTGCCCTGACTGGGAATTAAACCAGCGACCTTTTGGTTCATGGTCCAGTACTCAGTCCACTGAGCCACACCAACCAGGGAGCAAATACTATCTTAAAATATCACTTTATAGTCTATACTCAGTAGAGATAATTCAAAAATGAGAAAGTAATACAGATCCTTTGGAAGAAATAAAAGAAAAAATCACTGCCAGTAGAATAAAAGGATAATTTTAAAATTATTGACAATAATAATAGTTAAGCCCAAAGTGGTTGTGGTGGGACAAATGGACTTTACATTTTCTCAAATTTACATATTGTCTAGGAGAGAGAGCTTTCCATTTACTAAAACTCTGGTAAGTTAATCATTTATGTAGTAAATTTTATGGTAATGACTATACAAACATAACCATAATGTATCATGAACTACAATAGTTAAAAACTTACTTAACCAAAGGAGAGAAGACTAAAAAAGATAAATTAACGTGGCATTGTTGGCACATATGTAAAATAAATATAATGTGAGAAACTTATGTTGAATATAATTGGATAAAAGTTTCAGTTAAAAACAGAGGGTCAGCTTTGATAAGTAGTATGCTCTTTAGGCATCTAAATTACAAGGATAGAAAATGTCAAAAGCTAAAAAAGACAAGATTATATACTGTTCCAACATTAATAAATAGAAACTTGGAGGAGGCCCATTAAGATCATACAAAAAACATATCACTACATCATTAGATTTATATGAAGTTCCAAAGCAACTAAATTGTTGAAGAATAGGCATGCAGGTGTTATGATTACAGGAAAAGGCAGAAAAATAAAAAATCCCAAGTGTTGATATGGTGGTAACCCATGAGGGATTTGGAGAGAAAAGGAAACAAAAAGAAATTCTGAGGCTCTTGGGGAGCCTTCATGTTTTATACTTGACTTGAGATATGATCCCATAGAGTAACCTATATGTTTATATAATATAAACTATATTAATAAGGTACCATATTATATATTTATAATATTTATAAACATAGAATATTATAATATACAATATAATAAATTACAGTAGATTATTATTATTAATAATAATTATATATTCATTGTAACATTTATAAGACATATTTATATAATATAAGCTGTAATAAATATATAAGGTTTACACGATGTGGACTATAAATAAATTTTTCACAACCTATACACGTAAAATATTTCAAGCCAGGAAATGTCTTCTGTTCCAATGGTCGCCTTTTGTGGAAAAAATTGAAGGAAGTATAATATCATTAAAATGCATGATGACAAATCAGAGGGATAAGAGGAAAAGCACAGACATGAACCCAGCCCACTGCCATGCCTTCTCCTGACTCTGCCTTCCCAAGAGGGGGCTCGCCTTTCCAAAGATCCTCTATCCTTGGTGCCCTGCTTACCTAAGGCTCAGGCCTTGTGCCTGTGAACTGGGGTCCTTGGCAGACCTGACCCAGGTGTGCTCCAGGACCACGGACAGCGCCAACCCTTCCTTAAGGAGCTCCCAAATCTGGCACGGTGGGTGGTGTGCCCCCTGGAGGCTGAGCCTTGACCTTCTTCATGCGGAGTTAGGGCTGGAGAATGTCCTACAAGACAGAGGTGCACCCAGTCTCCCCTTGAACACCCCCTCATCCTAGGGAAGAGGAGCCTTAGCTTCAGAGACACAGTGCATTTCTCACAGGCCACTGGGTTCTTCACCCCTCATGGCTGACTCCAGAAAAGCTGCTTCAGACTCTTGCCCTTCCTTCTTTTCCTCACAACAGCAGGTTGATATTTTCTTTTTCCTTTAACCTTTTCCTTGTACTGTCACGGAGCTCTGCACATCAGGAAACATGATCTGTGAGTCTTTTCTGTGCCTGGCAGTATGCCCACTCCTGATTCAGCAGAAATGAAGTAATGAAGAATCAGAAATCTGGTTGTATTTGGAGCTGATACATGACTCAAATAAATTCTAAGTTTCAATTCATTGTACACAAAGGGAAAATGTTCAGATTGGGGAAAGGCTTCTGCGGCCTCAGTGGACCACAGCAGGGAGAATGTCATCATGGAGGGCAGAGCAAGCCAGGCCAGGTCAGGAGAAAGTGGAGGTGGGGTAAGGAGAGAGATATTCAATCACATCAAGGAAGAAAAGCTAAAATGCTAAAAACCAACTTATAACACAATTCAGAAAATTACAGACTATTTTTATTAGTAATGTGGCATTCCTGTGTGGCACACCTGCAGGACACAGTTCCCCACGTGTTTTGATTGATGCTGTTTGATTGCTTCTTCATAGGAGAATAATTGTTTTATAGGAACAAATATTAATATTATATTGTCAATCATCATTAATTATTATAATAATATATTGACATAATACAGTGAATAGAAAGAGAATTCAGTATTTCCCTTGGCACCATTGATTGACATTTCTTTTTCTCTTATGTAGTATAAGAGAGTTTTTTTTATATCACACAACTTGCTACTGGGATATGTGAACTGTTACACATTATTTGGGAAAACGCTTATCAAGTTTCTTTCATTCATAAAAATGCAGTAGGATTACAGTTTATTTCCACACATCCCCAGAGCCCTTGCTGGGGCTTTGAGAAGGAACTGAGAATGTGAGGGGCCCTGAGGATGGAACTTCTTGAACTTTAAGGTAGCAAATTTGCTGCAGTGCTGAGGGCCAGTGTTTGGGGCCCCCACTGAAAGGGGTGAGATCTCCCATCAGACACCCCATTTTGAGGGCACTTGTTTGCCATCCCTGTCCCACAGACCCTCAGACCCTGGAAGGCCATCACATGCTCACCCCATGCTCCCCAAACCCTCAGAGCAAAGGGCTTGAACACTTAGCTTCCCCCTGGGTTCCACCCTCCACTGGACTTGGGTCTAAATTCCTGCCTCTCCTACCAGCACTTGTGTGATCTAAAGGAAATTCAAAAGTATCCTCTTCCAGAGCGCTTGGACGTTTCAGCTGGACGGTGGGTCCCCTGAGTCACCATGACCAGCTCTGACCACAACAAACCCTGGGTGACCTCCCTCTTGACTGGAACATCATCTGCAAGGTGATCACTTTCACATTCACGTCTGGACGAGCCTCTCAACCTGTGAAAGTCTCAGTATATACACTCGGAGGATCTGGCAGAGGGCTGAAGTTGAGGAAGGATGATTTCTCAGCTGCCTCCCCACCCCCACAGCCTGCGGAGCCCAAGTTCCCCTCCAGGTGTGGCCACAGCTCTGTTACCCTTGACTTCTTGTTGGGGTGTCCTCAGCTCCACCCCACAGCTGGGCATTTCTCTAGACCTGCTCTGCCCTGTGAGAAGCAGACATAGTACCCCTGCTGCTGCTGCCCCTGCCGCAGGGGGTGGGGTGAGTTGTCACGGGAAGGGGGGATGGACCTGTGGGGGAGTGGCTGGGCCAATGCTGAGTCTCTGTGTCCCTCCAGGATCTCTGCAGGAGCTGCTAGGCTATGAGCTCCAAGTACAGGAATTGGTGAGGATATAGGAGGGTCTCTGCATCCCCGTGCCCTGCTCCTTCTCCTACCCATGGAGTTCGTGGTCTTCCTCTAGCCCGCTTTACACCTACTGGTACCAGAGTGGGGGCAACACAGTTTACAATGATCCTGTGGCCACAGACAACCCATATAAATAGATGAAGAGAGAGACCCAGGGCTGATTCCTCCTCCCAGACCCCAGGAACATCAACTGTTCCCTGAGCATCAGAGACGCCAGGAAGAGTGACACAGGAACCTATGTCTTCCAAGTGGAGAGAGGAAATTTTGTGAAATATACTTACTGTGATAAGCTGCTGGATTTGCAGATGACTAGTACAGAAGGGGCCCAGGAGAGGACATTGAGACGTGGGACTTGGTCTTAGAACAGGAACAGGACACTGGGACACTCCCTGATCCAGGCCATGGGCCCAGGGTGGTCAGAGGAGACACAGGACCCAGGGTGAGCTCAGGTCCTGAGGCAGGGGTCCCTCTCAGGTTCATATTCTACGTTCCCAACCTCTGGGACACAAGCACCTCCCTCTCTCCTCCTCAGAACTGACACAGAAACCAGACATCCTCATTGAGGTGCCTTTGGAGTCTGGCCACCCCACACAGCTGACCTGCAGCCTGTCAGGGTTTTGCGAAGGGGAAAGATCTTTCACCTTCACCTGGGTGGGAACTGCTGTTGACTTTCTGAACCTCAGACCCTCTGCTCATTGGTGCTCACCTTCACCCCAAGGTCCAGGGACCATGACATCAACCTCACCTGTCAGGTGAAGCACTAAGGATCTTCGGTGACTATGGAAAGAACTATGTGGCTCCAAGTCTTCTGTGAGTGTTGGAGGGGTGGCTGAGTCCCTAGGGTCAGTGGGTAGCAGAGGGACATCCAGTCCTGGGATCCCTTTCCCAGAGGACTTTGGTGAAGTAAGAATTCACCCGTCTTCTTGATGGGCTCCTGATGCAAGTGGCAAGTGTCCCCTTGGCTCTCACCATGTTTTCCCTTCCCAGATGCCCCTCAGTTGACAATCAGCCTTTCCCAGGGAAACTCCACAGGTAGGAAACACCTTCTCTTCTCAGGGGATGTGAGGGGAGTGGTGTTTCTGCCTGCTCAGGGCTCTGGGCTTGAAGATGAGACCCTCCTTTCTCACCTCCCTGCCCCATGGGTCCTGTTATGCTCCAAGCACCCCGACCAATGTCACACATTTATGGACTTCCTGTTGCTCTTGGCCGCTCATGGTGCTTTCCCCAAATTTTAACTTAAATTTTCATTGCGGTAAAAGCACTCATAACATGCCACTCTCTTCACCATTTTTTAGGGAACAGTTCAGCAGGGTTAGTGCATGTACGGGGTGGTGCAACCCGTGAGTGGAATTTTGTGTTGCAGAACTGAAACTCCATGCCCATCAGAGAGTATCTTCCCATCCCCCTCTCTGCCTCCAGCCCCTGGCAAATGCCCTCCACTTTTTTGTCTCTGTGAGGGTGACAACTCCAGGTTCTCTCTGCTCCCTTTCTTTTTTCCTGCCCACTTTTCTGGATTTTCTGTCTTCCCTCACCTCCTCTGGTGGGTGACCTTATTCACCTCTGATCTGATAATTTTCTCCAGGGATCTTCACATCCCCATTCTCCATAGCTCCATCCTGGACCCAGTTCAATTTATCCCCACTCTACAGAGCATGCTCTATTTTTGTGTTTGAGAATAATCTCACAGGAGACCCTGTCCATGGGAAAGAGGCACCTCCTGGTTCCTAGTTCCCTAATCTGACGTCAGTGAGGTGCTAGTTCTTAAGAGAACTGGTGTGGATTCAGTGGTCATTCAGGAGCTAAAATTGACTTGAATCCTGTTCTGTGCATTTTGGATCTAGAGTCTGAGAGACCCACTATAGGAGAGGAATGGATTCACTACACTCATTACAGGTTTGCCCCAGAGCAGTGAGCTTCATCACAGTCATTCTCAGAATCCCGCCATTGGGCTCAAGAATGAGAACAGGCACTAAACAGAATCATAAAGTGAATTTTATGTTGTATTATTTAAAATTTTTTATTGATAATTAAACAGTAATCATTACAAGGCAG
Organism: Micronycteris hirsuta; assembly: GCA_004026765.1. Classification (NCBI taxonomy): domain Eukaryota; kingdom Metazoa; phylum Chordata; class Mammalia; order Chiroptera; family Phyllostomidae; genus Micronycteris; species Micronycteris hirsuta. The sequence continues at coordinate 9,982 of PVJI01020959.1, read as the reverse complement.
GTGTCTGAGTTGAAAGGAAGAGCTGTGCTCCTGACTCTACTGCGCACAGACATCTACACGGACGGGGCCGTTTAGGAGAGAAACTCAGGTGCTAACCAGGTAACTTCTGGGCAATGGGAGGGGAAGGCCCCAAGTTCATTCCCTTCCTAGGCCTGGGGGTGGAGACACAGGAGCAGGAGGTGGGGAGAGAAAGGACATGTCAAATGGGAGAGGCACAGGCAGCAGCAAAGGGGCTGTGATGAGGAGTATCACTTGTTTATTTTCTGTATCTCCTAGTGTTTTGACATGTTAAAAAACCTTGCTAACCAAGAAGAGTAAGCCCCTCCCAGGATGGCCAATTCTCAGAGTCAGGAAAGATCTCTGCCAGGAACAGCCTTTCAGAAACAAACCACCCAATCATGAGCTCATATTTCCAATCACCCCAAATTGCCCTCAATCACCCAGGACCTGGGAGAAGGGAAATGGAGACCAACGCCCAGGAATGAATCCCCCACATTCATCCATAATAGCTGATCCTAAACTGCTCTCTGCTGGGCCATGTATTTCCCATGGAAACCCCAATAAGGACTCTGGCTAATCTGCCCCTACTTGCGTCTGCTCCCTGAGGGAACCTGGTGCTTCCGCCAGGGCCCTGCCTGGCCTTGGAATGAAAGGAATAAAAACCTTCTTTCATTGGCATTGACTCTCCTTGTTGTCACTCAGTCATTTACACAAATTAAAATCCCAAGAGTACGACTGAGACAGGTGAGTCAGGAGTTCCCAGGGAGAAAGTGACACTGATGTCCCACAACCGCCCCTCTGGACTCTGTGTCACACCTCAGTGCTGTCTTCACAAGAAGGGGGAGTCAGTCAGGACATCTGCCTTGTTCTCTGGGGGCCTCCACACCTGCGGGGCCAACACAGGTCTCAGCTCAGGGACTCGGCCACTTTAGCTCTAACTCTGGGCAGGCGGGACTGCGTAGTCCCACCTGGAACTCGGGCCCAATCACTGACCTTCCCTGTGGAGAGACAGCTGCTCACGTGGTGTAGTAGAGCCAGGTAAGGCCATAGGTGAGGAGGCAGCCAGCCCCCATGAGGGCCCCTCTGATCAGCATGTGGACCAGGGGCCAGTGGCTGTTCATCTCCCCAGGGGCGTGTCCTGAGGAAGAGGAGAGGGAGTGAAGCTGTGACCTCAGGTCTCAGTCCTGCCCCCAACTGACATGTTTGACCACCAACACCTGACATGTTTGACCACCCCCAGCACCTGTCCTGCAACTCACTCTGCAGAGAGGCTGAAGGAAAGACGCAGGGAGCCCAGCAGGGTCTGAGCCCAGCAGATGCCCCCCCGCAACTCCTGCTTTATGTGGGGCAACTCCAGGACCCTGGGTGCTGAGGGCTGGGATGGGATCAGGGTTTTTGCCTCCAGGGACCAGTTCAGTGAGCCCACCCACTCACAGACTCTGTCTTGTCTTCCCACCTCCTTGCAGAACTGGCTGTAGGTTCTGTTCATACAGATGATGAAGGGTCAGGTCCTAGCAAATCACCTCCTTCCTTGTTCTCCCTTCTCCCCAGCTCCATTCTTCTTTTGATCCATTCCTTTATTCCTAAGACTCTGCCCCCAGCAGGCCCCTGACCTGGCAGCAGCAAGACACTGGCGCTCTGGGCCCCGTGGACATTCTCCACCTCTCAGCTGAGTCTGAGGCCTGCACTGAGCCCTGGGTGGAGGCTCAGGGAGCTGTTGGCCCAGGGCCCCTCAGAGCTGGAGGTGACCTTGTAGAAAGCAGTGCTGTGGTTCCCCTCCAGCAGCCCCTCCCCCAGCCGCCAGCACAGCGAGGGGGCCGGCTGGGCTCTGGAGGAGCAGCTACAGTGCAGACCCTCGTCCCTCCAGGAGCAGGATGGTCCCAGCAGCCATGGGGGTCTGGGGGGAGTGAGGAGAAGCTCAGTGGTCCCTCCACCCTCCCCAAACCCAGGTGCCCTGCTGCCAGGGGTCCCCACACTCATAGACCACAGAGAGCCTGAGAAAGATACTTCGGGAGCCCAGCAGGTGCGGAGCTTGGCAGGTGAACTGTCCTTCCCCAGTCCCCACTCAAGGCAGCTCCAGGATCATGGTGTGGAGATGAGGGTGGTGTTCAGGGCTGGGGGCCCCTGGAACCACCTCAGCTGTGCAGGGGGGGTCGCTGTCAGCCACACAGAGCAGCCGCAGAGCCTCCCCCTCCAGGATGGGAAGGGATATTGTTTGCAGAATCTTGAAGGCTTTGTTTGTGGGGGGAAGAGAGAGAGACAGAGAGACAGAGACAGGATACACAGGTACAGGCACCCACCCACAAATGGTGAAGGAGAGAGGATGATGATTTTCCTCCTTGCCTCTCCCATATCTGATCCCATCCACACTGTGATTCCCCCTCAGCTCCATGGTGGCCCCAGGGGCAGGTCCCAGACCCAGAGAGGGAGGTTCTTTCCTACCTGTGACATTTCTGAAGGACACGCCTATGGTGAGGTTCTGTGGGGCATCTGGGACAGAAAGATATGGCCTTTCTTCAGAGGGTGGAGAGCAGAGAGAAGTCACCCCAACCCAACGAGGGGCAGTGGGAACTGGGAAGGTGGGACTGTTTTCCTTCTGGCTAGCTCCCCACCTCCACTGAGATCCATGCACCAGTGTTCTCAGTCTAACTCAGCCTCCTGTACACACACAATTACACACATACACTCACATGTCCCACTGCTCCCAGGACACCAGCCATCCCTCCAACACTCACAGGAGACATTAAGCCGGATGGTTCTCTCCGTAATCACCCTTGATCCTTGGTGTTTCATCTGACAGGTGAGGTTGGTGCCATGGTCCTGGGGCCTTGGTATGAAGGTGAGCACCGAGGAGCAGAGGGTCTAGGGGTTCAGAGAGTCAGTAGCAGCTCCTGCCCAGGAGAAGGTGAGAGGTCTTCCCCCTTTATGGGACCCTGGCAGGCTGCAGGTCAGCTGTGTGAGGTGGCCGGACTCCAGACATTCCAGAAAGTGGATGTGTGGTTTCTGTGTCAGGTCTGAGGAGGAAAGAAGGAAGCACTTGGTTCCCCAAAGTTGGAGACCCAGAGTATGAACCTGAGAAGGACTCCTGACTCTGGCCCGAGCTCACCGCTGAGTCCTGTGCCTCTTCCTACCACCCTGGACCCATGGCCTGGATCGGGGAGTGTCCCAGTGTCTTGTTCCTGTTCTAAGATGGGGTTCCACATCTCAGCATCCTCTCCTGGGCCCTGGCATACCTGTCACCTGCAAAGTCAACATCTTATCTTGGTAAGTATATTGTACATTTCTTCCTCTCTCCACTCGGAAGATGTAGGTTCCTTCGTGGCACCTCTAATCCTCAGGGAACACATGTTGTTGCTTGTGGGGTCCACAAGGAGGAATCAGCCCTGGGTCTCTCTCTTCACTAGTTTATTTCAGTTGTTTGTGGCCACAGGATAATTGTAGGCTGTGTTGTCCCCATGCTGGTACCAGAAGGTGTAGAGTTGGTTAGAGGAAGACTCCAAACTCCACGGGTAGGAGAAGGAGCAGGGCAGATAAACACACAGACTCTCCTGCACGGTCACCGATTCCTGCACTCGGAGCTCATAGCCCCGCTGCTCCTGAAGAGACCCTGAGGGTACACAGAGACTCAGCCTCAGCCACAGCCCCTCCCCCACCTGCCCATCACCCTCTCCCTTGCCCACTCACACCCCAACAGCAGGGGCATCAGCAGCAGGGGCACCATGTCTGCATCTAACAGGACAAGGCAGGCCCAGGTCCCTGTGTCAGGAAGGGAAATGCTGAGCTGTGGGGTGGGACTGAGAATGCCCCAAGAGGAAGCCATGGGTGACAGAGCTATGGCCAGGCCTGGAAGGGGAACTTGGGCTCCACAGGTCATGGGTGTGGGCTCCACAGGTCATGGGGGCTGAGAAATCCTTTTGTTACACCTCACCCCCAATAGATACTGCAGGCAGATATACTGAGGCCCCCAGACTTTGAGAATCTTATCCAGAAGTGAATTTGAAAGTAACACCTTGCAGATGTTAAATCTAGAGGGAGAGAAAGAGATCACCCTGGGGACTTCACACTCAGAGCTTGTTCTAGTTACTCAGAGGGACACCACTGAACATTTTGGAAAGTAAGAATTTTACATTTTCTTTAGTCTACCAAGCTCTGGTAAGAGTAGAAAGAATTTAGAACCTACTCCAGTGAAGGGTGGAACTCAGGGGAAAGCTGGGCATTAAAGCCCTTTGGTCTGAGGATTTGGGGGACATGGGATGCACAAATGATGGCCTTCCAGGGTCAGAGGGTCTGTGGGACAGTGATGGGGCACAGGCCCTCAAAATGGGACGTGTGCAGGGAGATCTCGCCCCTTTCAGTGAGGGCCCCAAACGCTGGCCTCAGAACAGCAGCAAACTTGCCACATTAACGCTCCAGTAGCTCCGTCCTCAGGGACCCTCATGTGTTCAGTCCGTTTTCAGAGCCTAAGCAAGGACTCCAGTGATGTGTGTAAATAACCTGCAATCCTGCTGCTCTTTTATGAAAGAAGAAACTTTAACGTTTTCCTAAATATGAAATGAGGTGAAACAGGTCAAACATTCCCTGTAACAAGTTGTGTTATTGGAAGAAACTTTCTTAAGCTCTACAGGAGGGAAAAAATGTCAACCAATAGTGCTGAGGGAAATACTGAATTCTTTTTCTATTAGCTATCATATGTATATAATTATAATAGTTAACAATTATTACTAATATAATATTAATATTTATTACTATAAGGCAGAATTATTCTGCTATGAAGAGGTCATCAAACAGTTATCAATCGAAAATGTGGGGAACATAAACATGTGTCCTGCAGGTGTGCCTTGCAGGAACACCATACTAATGAAAATATCTGTAATGCTTTGAATTGCCTTATAGTTTGGTTTTCAGCACTTTAGCTTTTCTCAATTGATGTGATGTGTTTTCTAATTTCAGGAAAATGCATGGGTGCCACGTGTTGCTTTTTCTTTTTTGAAGCCATGATCTCAACATTAGTGTAAATATCAGGTTCCTTAAATCCTGGGTCTGCCCCTACCACAGGGAACATGTGAACCAGAGGTAATCAGCTCGACCCCCCACCCATCCCAGATTCCTCACATATTGCAAAGAAGATTGTCTTGTGCAAGCAAAGGACTAAAGGAGGTAGGATTTCCACGGTTGTTCCTCCCACATTTGACATCACTGAGCGATCTAGCAAATCTCAAGGGATAAGTGTTGGTAATGATGTTCAGAAAGGGGAGCCCTCTTGACTGTTGGTGGGAATGTGAGTTGGGGTAGCTGCTGTGTAAATCAGTATGGCAGTGCTTCAAAAATTAAAAATAGAGCTACCCTAAGATCAAACAATTCCACTTCTGGGTATTTATTTGGAGGACAGGAAAACACCAACTTGAGAACACATAAGCACCCCTGTGTTCAGTGCAGCATCATTTACAATAACCAAGATTTGGAAGCAACCAAAGTGTCCATTGATAGATGAATGAATGAATAAATGTGCTATACACACAGTGGAATGTTGCTGTGCAATAAAAATGCAGGAAATCTTGCTGTTTGTGACAATATGGGTGGAACATGAGCACATTATGCTAAGCAAAGTAAATTAGAGAAAGAGAAATGCCATAAGATGTGAACTGAGGGAAAGGGGCAACCATTTTTACATTGAGAAGGGCCACAGAATTCATCAGAGACAGGAGTGTGTGTTTTTTCCAAATAAACTAATGATGAGATTTTTTTTTATAGAGCTAAAATCCACCTGTCATAAAATTACTAATGCTCATTTGGGACGTGTAAACTTGGAGCCGTGTGTCACTGCACTTACCCTCTCATTGTTTTTTTCCTCAGGCCTCCTGTGCTCCTTCGCCAGGCTGCCTTGCCCTGTCGCAATCTGATGTGGAGGACTGGGAATGATTGATGCACTGGTGTCTCTTCTGTATTTAAATTTTATTTTTCAATTACAATTTACATTCAATATTGTTTTCTGTCAGGTTCAGGTGTACAACGTGTGGTCAGACAATCCCGTACTTTACAAAATGACCTTGATATTTTTGGTATCCACCTGGTATAATACATAGTTTTTTAAATTTTATTTTTATTGTTGACACTATTGCAAATGTCCCGCTTTTCCTACTCTGCCCACCTCAACTCAGCGCCCCCCATCAATTCCCTCTGGCCATCCCCACACTGTTGTTTGTGTCTGTGGGTCATGCATATGTGTTCTTTGGCTAATCTCTTCACCTTCTTTCAAATAGTGCCCCCCAGAATATTATTGACTATGTTCTCTATGCTGCACTTTACAACCTTGTGACTGTTCTGTAGGGTGTCTCTTTAATTCAGCTTCTCAGCAAGGGTCTGGCTCATTCAAACACTGGAAAGAAAACCAAGACCAACAATGCCCTCTGCTGGACACAGTGCGATCTGTATTTCTATGTTCTGAAACAATCTCACAGGAGACCCTCCCCACGGGAAACGAGTACTTCCTGGTTCCTGGTTCCCTACTCTGATGCTGGTCCTCAGAGAAAAAGGGTGGATGGGGTTGTCATCCAGGAGCTAAAACTGACTTGGATCCTGTTTTGTGCATTTTGGATCTAGAGTCTGGGAGACCCACTAGAGGAGAGGAACAGATTCACTGCAAACACTCATTACAGGTTTGCCCCAGAGCCGTGAGCTTTGTCACAGTCATTCTCAGAATCCCTCACTGGGCTCAAGAAACGCCCATGGACACTAAATAGGAAAATCAACTTTTATGTTGATTAACAGTGAAAATTGTATTTATTATTAAATAGTAACTATTACAAGGTGGGTGTATTTAAACAAGAAAGGGAGAGCTGTGCTCCCAACTCTACTGCGCATGGATGTCTACATGAACGGGGCCGTTTGGGATAGAGAAACTCAGGTGTTAACCGGGTAACTTATGGGCAATGGGAGGGGAAGGCCCCAAGTTCATTCCCTTCCTGGGCCTGGGGATGGAGACACAGGAGCAGGGGGTGGGGAGAGAGAGGACGTGTCGAATGGGAGAGGCACGGGCAGCAGCAAAAGGGCAGCCACGGGTGTGAATCGCTTATTATTTATTTTCTGTATTATGTGGTAATTTGACATCTTAAAAGCTTTGCTAACCAAGGAGAGACAGCCCCTCCCAGGACTGGAAAATTCTCACAGACAGGAAACATCTCTGCCAGGAACAGCCTATCAGGTACAAATCACCCAATCCTGAGCCCACATTCCCAATCACTTCAGCCTGCCTTCAATCACCCAGGACCCGGGAGCAGGGAAATGGAGGCCAACCCCCAGGAACAACCCCCCTTGAGTTATTCATACTGGCTGGTGCTAAATTATGCACCCTTTCCTGCCTTGAATTTCTTATGGAACCCCCAGTAAAGGCCCTGGCTAGTCTGCCCCCCACTTGCGTCTCTTCCCTGAGGGAGCCTGGTGCTTCCCCCCAGGGCCCTGCCTGGCCTGGTGGGGTCTCCTCTCAGGAAATTAAAGGAATAAAAATGTTCTTTCTCCTTGGCGTTGACTCTTCTTGTCATCACTCAGTCACTTACACAAGTTAAAATCCCAAGGGTATGGCTGAGACAGGTGAGTCAGGAGTTCCCAGGGAGAAGATGACACTGATGTCCCACAACCACCCCTCTGGACTCTGTGTCACACCTCAGTGCCATCTTCATAAGAAGGGAGGGTCAGTCAGGATGTCAGTCTCATTCTCTGGGGACCTCCACACCTGCAGAGCCAACGCAGGTCTCAGTTCAGATACTGGGCCACTTTAGCTTTACCTCCAGGCAGGTGGGACCACTCAGTCCCACCTGGAACCCGGGGCCAATCACTGACCTTCCCTGTGGAGAGACAGACCTGCTCACCTGGTGTAGTAGAGCCAGGTGAGGCCATAGGTGAGGATGAAGCCAGCCCCCATAAGGGCCCCTCTGTTCAGAGTGAGTACCAGGAGACTTGCTGCTCCTCAGTCACACACCTGCAGGAAGAGGGGCTTCCTGAGGAAGAGGAGAGGGAGTGAAACATGACCCCAGGTCTCAGACTGCTCACAGCCCCAACACCTGACCTGACTGCCTACCCCCAGTACCTGTCCTGCAACTCACTCTGCACAGAGACTGAAAGAAAGGTGTTGGGAGCCCAGTGGGTGCTGAGCCCTGCAGGTGAACTCTCCGTCTCCAGCCCCCACATGGGGCATCTCTAGGACCTCAGGTGCTGAGGGCTGGGACGGGTTCAGGGCTTTTCCCTCCAGGGACCAGCTCAGTGTGGCAGTGGGCTTGCTGTCAGCCACGTAGACCAGGTGCAGGGACTGGCTCTCCAGGGCAGGCAGTGAAGTGTGGTTGCTGAGGGTCTTCAGAACTAGGAGATACATAGGGCAAAGTGGGTTAAGGGACAGTGACCCTGGTGGTCAGGCCAGGTCACCAGAAAGGACAGGCTGAGCTGTGGTTGGTCGGATCAGAAGTGAGCGGACAGCTCAGGTGGAGATGCGTCAAGAATTGAAGGAGCCCGGCGGGTGAGGGGAAATGCACCTACACCTGCAACTTGGCAGGAGGCCCAGCTGCACCACAGACAAGGTAATGGGGGAGAGAAGGCAGGGGCAGAAATTCCTGAGCCTTGAGCACTGGGAAGTGCCCTGGGCTCACTAGGTAACAGTAGGGAGCTGTGCCCAGGGGAAGCAGAGAATCAGTGCTGAGTCCTGGGAGATCCTGCTGGGACTGGTGGAGTCTGGGCCCAAGCGATGAGAGTGGAGGCAGGGAGGCTGAGGAGGAGTCTGTGGCCACGTTGTCCGGGGTCAAAGACAAGTGTGGAGCTGGCCCTGGGGCCAAGGGCGAGGAGAAGAGGGAAGTGATTTGAGAAGCAAAATTTCCCAGTGTCACCAACTCGGGTGCTGCTGGTGAGAAAGGTGTCGTCTGGAGTGAGTCAGACCATGCTGGGGTTAAGTGGGATCATGGGACAGTTGAGAGGCATCAGGGAGAGGCAGCTACATGTGCAGATGTGGCCAGATATAAAGCTGTGGAGGTGTCAGGATTGGTAAGGGCAGAGACAGGACTTCAGGTGGATTCATGAGACGAACTGAGCGTGCCCAGGAAGGTGTAGAGAGATGGAACCAGGTCCAGGGTGGAGCGATGGGGAAAGGGGACTTGAAGGTTCCTGGAGAAAGTGACCAGAGCAGAGAAAAAGAAGGGCATGTATCAGAGGAGGTGAGGACAGACAGGAATTCTAGAAAAGAGGCAGGAAATGTGAAAGGGAACAGTACCTGGAATTGTTACCCTCACAGAGACGGAACGTGGAGGGCATTTGCCAGGGGCTGGAGGCGCAGAGGGGGATGGGAAGATACTGCCTGATGGGGACGGAGTTTCAGTTCTGCAGCATGAAAGAGATTCTGCTCATGGGTTGCACAACCCTGCACATGCACTAACCCTGCTGAACTGTTCCCTAAAAAATGGTGAAGAGAGTGGCATGTCATGTGTGCTTTACCACAAGGAAAATGAAAGTTGAAACTTGGGAAAACCACAGGGAGTGGCCAAGAGTAACAGAAAGCCGGTAAATGTGAGATGTTGGTGAGGGTGCTGGGGGCAGACCAGGACCCAGGGGGCAGAGGAGTGAGAAAGGAGGGTCTCATTGCCTAGCCTGGAGCCCTGAGCTGGCAGAAACCCCACTCCCCTCACATCTCCTGGGAAGAGAGGATGTTTCCTATCTGTGGAATTTCCCTTTTAGTTCAGTCACAGAGTTGTGCACTCATCACCACAATCAATTGTGAAACTTCTTCATTAGCACCAAAGGAAACACCCCTTATTTGTCATTTTGCCACCAGCCTCCCCCAGCCCCAGGCAGCCACTGATCTATGTTGTTTCTCTACAGTTGCCCATTCTGGACATGTCCTATAAATGGAATCCTACAATACAGGGTCCTTTGTGACTCAGTTTTTTTTTTTTTTCTTCACAGCATGACCTTTTCTTTTTTTTTTTTTTTTTTTTTTTTTTTTTTT
>PVJI01020958.1:0-27974 GCA_004026765.1 Micronycteris hirsuta | reverse complement strand
ACACACACACACACACACACACACACACACACACACACACACACACACACGGCTCTAAACCAAGAATCTCTGCCACGACCGCATCTCCACAGATGCAGCTCTGCTGATAACAACTTCACTCTCGCCAGCTCTCTCTGGGACACACTCGCTGCACACAATACAAAGGAAACTGCAGCCGGCACGGCAGCATCACAAGTGCTTCCGAAGCAGCTCACGGGGCCGACCACCCCTGCTTCTCGAGTTTCTCGGTTTCCATGCAACCACATCACGTGGCTGAGTTCTTTCTTCTACCACCTTCACCGTCTCCTGTTGGGAGTCTCCGCTAGGTGTTTACTGTCTCCTGGCTATGTGCAAACCAAAAGTATCTGGTATCTGCTGCTACTTTAAAGTATCAACTTCTTTGAAGACTGAAGATGTCAGCTATCGCCTTCAAAAAAAAAACAACCCCAGCCCTCTGGCTGGGGTCTCTCTTTCATTCCCGCTCTGTGTCACCGTCTCGAATAGTCTGTCCCGACACAAATGCAGCAAACAGGACAAAAAACAACACACACGCATACACGTGGTCGTGCACACACACACAAATGCACGTATTTTCTTTAAAGTTACAGCACTGGTCCCTCCCCAACTAAGAAACAGTCACCCGTCCTGAGCTGCCTAAGCTGGGGGGGCACACGTCCCCGTGCCGATCCGTCACACCCCAGCTCCCCTCAATCACAAGCCTGCTCCTCCGCCGCGTCCGTCCCCATCTCGTCTCTTCTGCCCTCAGCGCAGCCGCCCGTGAGACGCTGATCGCCTGTCCTTCCACCTGCCTCCTTCCTCCAGGCCCTCCTCCCTCCGAGTCACGCTGAGCTCCTGTGGTGTAAGTGTCTCCAGAACCCCACTTGAAAGTTGTCGCTCTTTTCCCCAAAGCTTTTTAAAGGGTGAATAACGATGCCAATTATTGTAGTTATTGAAGCACCTAAAAATTTGGCTTCAGTGGGCCTGTCCAAACTACCTTCTCCAACATTTAAAGTCTATTCTAACCCTGCCCCCATCCCGGACTCAGACTTTCCCTCAGGCCACTCTGCCAAGGGACTTCTAGAGAGAAGAGCTAGCAATCAAGGCAGAGCACATACTGGGGCTCTTCACCTCCGTGCCCGCCCCGCGCCACCCACAACCGGGCTGGCCTCCCATCATGCCCCACCGTCTACCCCTACAGAGTCTAAGCGCAAGCCCAGCGAACGCCGGACCCTCCCAGCGCACGCTTCCCTCCTCCAGTCTTTCCCTGGATCGGCTCCACACGGTGTGCAGCTCAGCCGGCACATCCCTCCCATGGCGCTTCCTCCCGTCTCACAAACACCTCCGCCCCCAGTGCTGATGCACAACTAGTTCCCTGGTGGGGTTCATCACGCCGGACTCTCACGACCTGTTTGGCGTATCAGCATCCTCAGAATCTAACATACTCTGAGGCACGTAACAGACCATTGAGAGTGGGTTTTAAAAGACCATCTGGTATGGCCATGCGGTTCTAGGCCCTGTCCCTCCAGGCCGCTCTCGCAGGAGGCAGTAGGGCGGCCCCCTGCTTATGAGCTGAGAGTCTGCAGCCAGGCTGTCTAGGTGTGAATTTGGAGTGGCACCAGGCAAGTTAATGACCTTGGTTACACCTGGACCTTTCCACACAGACCTCTAGTTGGAATGGGCTCCCTTCCTTTTTCCCTTTATCCAAATCTTCCCCAGGCTTCTCCAGGAGCCCAGCTGCAGTCACACAGGGGCCAGAGTGCCAGCCACAGAAAGAGAGGCCCCGAAACAAGGCGAGAGGAAGATGTTCTCCCTGCAGGGGAGCTGCAGGCTGTACCAGGCCCCAGGCCCGAGGCGGGGGATGCTGGGAGAAATGTGTCGGGGGGACCAAGGATGGGATCTGGGTTTCCCAGGGATGCAGCCTCAGTTTCCCTCTCTATCTTGTGAGCCTTGTAACCCACATCACATGTACGTAATAACTACCTTCACTCTGACCATGAGCTGCAGCCCTGGGAAATGTCTAAAATAAACTGGAAACACTGCAATTCATAAGTAAAAATGAGAACACCGAACACACTTTCCATTGCCCAAGAAAATGTATTCAATTAGCTGGCAGCAGTACTTATAATATTTAAGTTACCTATGAGAAAGTTAAACACACACAGTACTGCCAAAACTGGAAACAATAGTACAGACTTGAGACCAGGAAAAAATTCCTCTACAAACCTGATCCTGCTCTTCTGACACTTTCTCCACCCTGCCAGCGTTTCCTTCCGCTTGTGATTAAAACAAGTGTCCAAAATGACCCCCGAAGGACAAGCACTGGAAAGCACAATTTCACTTTGTAGCTGGTGGGTCCTACAAAACGTACTACTCCAGTTAATAGTTCCAAAACATTTCCAAACAGGAATGACCACGAATGTAAGAAATTCAGACCATGGCGAAGAGCTCAGAGAACGACCTGAGCCAGTCATTTTAAATTCGGAGCCGGTCCGTGCGCGTGCGCTGGACGTGCTCACCAAACCGACCACCCCAGCCCCCAGCCTTTCGGAGGTTCCCGCTGGGTCTCCGACAATTAGTTCGAATCAGTCCAGTCGCCGAAATCCTACACAATCCTACACAGGTTCCGTGGGCTCGGCTTCCTTCCAAGGGACGCAAGGAGAGAGCCGTCGTCTCCTGGGCTCAGACTGAAGCTTTGGGCCCGGGAAGAGACGCCGCAGGGGGAACGCGTGTGAGCTCCGCAAGTCGGAGCCAGAGACGCTGGGTTCGGGTGGGAAGGGGGCTGAGGGCCTGGCCTGTAACCCAAGCGGAGACTGAGCAGACGGGGAAGGAAAAAGTGGGATTCGTAACCCAAAGGGAACAGAATCCTCTAGGGAGTCGGGAGGTGTGTTCGGTGAGTGTGAGTGTGAGTGTGCTGGCCGTCTGTGTGTGGCGGGCCGTGCGCCGCACGGAGAGGCGCGCTCCGCGCTGAGATTCCCGGGGACAAAGCTGCCGGCTCCAATCCGGATGCCGGACCGGTTCGGAGGAATGCGGGGATTTCCGGCGCGGATCGGCGGCTCCGGGCGCGCGGCGGAGGCGCCGCCCTCCCGGCCGGCCAGGCGGGGGCCCCGAAGCTCCAGGTCGCAGGCCGTCCAGCCGCGCCCGCGCCCGCGCCCTCCCGCGGTGCGGCCCCGCGTTCGGCCCCAGTCCCCTCACCTCCGGCGGGCGCCTCGCTCTCCGGTCTCCGCAGCCGAGTCCCCTCGGCGCCAGGCCCGGTCCGGCCCGTCGGCAGGGCGGCCACAGGCCGCTCGGCAGGCTGCGCCCGGCGTCCCCAGCTCACCGCCCCTCCGCGGCCCGCTCTGTCCTCCCCGCAGACGCGGCACGCGTCCCTCCTCCCGGCCGGGACTCGCCCCCGACTCCGCCCCGGCCCCGCCCCCGAGCTGGGCCCTGCGCGCTGATTGGCCCTCGTGGTCCCGGCGCGCCAGGCCACTGGCCCGAGGGCTGCGCACGGCGAGGGGCGGGGCCTGACGGCCGCGATTCCCGGAACGCGGCTCCCAGCGTCCCGGATTCCGGCGTCGCCAGTGCGGCCGGGATCGGAGGGTCCCGCCCCCCGCCCCCGGGCGAGCGGAGGAGCGGAAGGTCCCGTCGCCGCGTGGAGCGACGGGGGGCGGAGGGCGAGGCCCGCGTGCGCGCGCCGCCTCCCGGCTCGCCGCGGCTCCGCGCCCTGCCCGGGGGACCCGGCCGCGAGGGACTGCGGGCTCCGTGGGGACTGGGACGGGACTCCTCGGGGAGCCCTGCTCGCCGCCGCGACCGCAGGTGGCGGCCGCTGCGGCTTGGGCCCAGTCCTGGGAAGCGAGCCAGGGCTCCCACTTCTAAGTTAGCGGGAGTTTGGGTGGGACCGCTCGGGCGGGGGCCCGGCCTGGGGGCGCGCCAGAATCGAGGGTTCTTTGCCGTCGCGCCTCCCATCGATCGGCGACAAAAACCCTGCGAGGGAGCTCATCTGGTGACCTGCCCACTAGCCGCCTCGCCCGGCGGGAGGAAGGACCTGCGAGGCCACCTGGTGTGTGTGTGTGTCGGTGTGTTGGGGGTGTGTGGCCAGGGCCTTCTGCGGAAGAATGGCGAGCCAGCTATCGGGGGACAATAATGATTTCATGATCTCACTTCCAAGTTATACCCGTGTAGTAACGCAATTATAAGATTCTTCCTTATACTGAGAATTCGGATACAGTAAAGCACACACCAAATTATGATCTCTTAGTGGAGATCATGCAGTTTTTAAAAGACACAGGCTGTGTGCCTAGTGCTGAAGGAGTCCCAGGGGAGCTTGGGGACCACAGCGTGGAGACAAAGCTCTGGTGATCCGCCCAGCTGCCCCGCTGCCTTGCGTCTCCCCGCGGGAACGGGACTGCGTCGGGACCCAGCTCTGCCACTCAGAGGGGTGTGTGTTGGAAAGCAAACTTTTAAAATCTAGCAAACACTTACTTAGGGGCCGTGTCCACCAGCTAAGGGCACCTTCCGGTTCCGCAGCGCCTGGGCTTAACTCCTGCCCCTTCCCAAGTCTGCACGGAAATAACGGCCGCCCCCTCAGATGCTGCCAGGACCCGTTGAGTTAGAATGTGTGACAGCTCGGCCCCTGACTGGTGCTCAATAAACGCCCGCTGTTCCATTAAGGACTGTCTGCTATGTCAGAGCCTCCCAACCCTTTTGCGCGACTGCTTGTATTGAAAACAGTTACGTGCGGTGGCTCAGGGAGTCGACAGAGGGGACTGATGGCTCACAGCACACTGGCCTGCCCTGCACGCTGGTCAGAGACACACAGGACCGCTTCCTTCAGCGGCTGGCCACCTTCGTGTCCGGTCAGCCCAGCCCTCACCGCTCAGAGACTCGTCTTGTGGGCATGGTTGAAGTCCTGGACTAAGTCCTGGACTAAGACTCATCTTGTGGGCATGGTTGAAGTCCTGGTTGAATGACATCGGAGAGAGGTTTTTCAGAGCAACCAGAGAGCGCTTGTCCCCTCCGCTGCTTTGCAGGCAGCCCTGTAGGGCACTGGCCCTGGAGCTAAGGATCTGTCCTTCGAAAGCCCTATCGAAAGGCAGAGACAAGTGGGGAAGACTGGCACCTAAACAGGGCCTTCCCACCTGTGCCTTGGGGCTGTTTTGGATTTAGACAAAGGCAGAGGGCCCCCGAGAGCCCTGGGGCTGTTTGCAGGCAGGTGAACAAAGTAGGGGGCGGGTCACTACAGAACAGAGGTGAGGAAGGGGAGGGCAAACCCGCCTGCCAGTGCTCCCCTCTGGCAGGTTCCTTCCTCACGGGCCCCAGCTGCATCTGAAACTCTGTGTCAGCCGTGGGGACTGTCCCCAAGCACCCTGCCCCACAACTTCTCATCCTTCTAACAACGACCTTCCGCGCCCCCTTCTCTGAAACCCCCAGGTGCAGCCGCACCTGCATCCAGTCAGCAGATGGATTCAGGCCACCGGCCACGTTTTGCATTTGTGGGGAGTGCGTTGCCCCCCACCCCCCCAGCCCCACAGCCTCCCTTCCTCCCACTGAGCCTGCAGCTCGTCCTCAGTGACCTCGGGTCCCGTTCCCATGGTGTTATCGGTTGTTTTCCTACCTTCGCTTCCTCGGCTGCGGGAACTGGCCTGGGCCCTGGGCCTGCACTCTCCTAGCACCTCCCGTTCCCGCGACCTTCAGCGTGTTTGCTGGGCCGGGCCATTTCCTCTTCCCCTTTGCCTTGAAAGGCCCGCCGCACCCAGCGCTTACTGGTAGTGCAGACCCTTGTCTCATTGTTCCCTGGAAAGACCGAGACCATCACTCGTGAGCCTTCTTAGTTTTTCTCCATTTTAGGAGGCGGCTGTAGATGTGCCCCCCCCTCCCCCGCCTCCAGGGAAGAACGCCCCTTATCCTTCCAAAAGGGTCCCTTCCCCTGTGGTCTTGGTTCAGTCAGTCCAGTTCAGTCACAGGGTTTTATCCTTTCGTTGGTAGCACAAAGTCCCCTAGGAAAAAATGTAAATTATTACCTCCCTGGTGAGTTGGAGACAGCCTTTCTGTAGGTGTTAAAACCTGTGTAGCCCAAGAGCTGCTAATTCACCAAACAATTAAAAGTATGTAATTAAGTCAACACACGTTTCAAAATGCAGTCATTTAAAACACATTGCAATCCACTTGGTAACCTAAGTTTACGATGAACTTGAATCAAGTTGTTACTGAATTTCCAAGCTAGAAAACAGGAAAGATTCACTTCATAGTGAGAAAACTAAGCAACATTATGACTCACTCATTTCAGAAATTTTGCTGAAGAATAATATGTATTCAGAAAAATGAGCATACTGCCAGAGAACAGCTTGGAACTTTTCACAAACCGAACACAGCTGTGTAACTCGTCTCCAGACCGAGAACGGGAAGGCGACCAGCACTCCGAAAGCCCCCCGCCCCCCACTGCAGGCCCACTGGTGACCACGGCTCTGACGTCTGACACCACGGTGTCCTGGCTGTCACTTTAACAGTGAGACGCTGGCAGAAGCTTCTGGACTGTATTTGTGTTTGCCTGTTTCCAGCTGAGCGTGCGCCGCCCGTGACAGGCCGGTGGGTGGGGCGCGGGAAGGTGCCGCGGCGGGGCCGTGCTCGGGAGGACCCTGGTGGTCTTACACTCGGGCGGTGGCCCTCGGTGGCCAGGCCAGCCACCGGCCAGGCGCAGCTGCTCCGCCTGCCTGGACCCTTCATTCTCTGCCTGGCAGCCAGTGGGGGAGCCGAAGGCCCTTCCCTGCCCACGACCACCGCGGGGAGGGACAGAGAGATTGTCACTAACAGTAACTACGCATTGAGTGCTTCCTGCGAGCCGGACACGATGCTAAGTGTCTACATACAAGATCTTACTTATTTCTCACATCCGAAAATGAAGTAGGTGTGATCTTCGCTGCCTCCCCCCTTATAGACGAGGAAACCGAGTCCCAGAAGTCAGAGACCGTGCCTGCAGTTATAAGCAGACAGCAGGCTCACCAAGGACCCAGTCCTGGCGGTCTGACTCCAAAAGCCACCTCTTCTTACACTGAGCTCTGCTGTCTTCTCAGAAGGCGGAGGGACCCTGGCTACGCACACACTCAGCGTCCTGCCACTCGACCCGACCTCCAGGGTGGCAGCCAGTTTCCAGACAGAATGAGTTCAGAGAAGCGGGCACGGGCTGATGCTGGTCTGGCCGCTCCGTTTCCTGGGGCGACACAGGTGCCCCAGTGCAGCGACGTCCTGCTCTGTGCAGGCGGCCCGGCATTTATCTGGCATTAAGCTGTCTCGTTTGGCTCCTGGATTCGGGCTGACAGAAGTTGGAAAGTCGTCCGGATCTGGCTTCAGGCCACAGGAGGGTTAGAGCTGCAGTTAAGTCGGGGTTCGGTGTGGTGGTCCGCGCTGGGAAGGGCTGTGACTGGGGCTGGGGGCAGTGCTGGCCGTGGTCCAGCACCAGTGGACTCCCTGTCCAGGGGTGTCCAGCCCACGGCCCGAGGGCAGCGTGAGGCCCAGGGTGGGTATGAATGCAAACCAACACAAAATCATAAATTTATTTAAAGCCTGTTTCTGCTCATCAGTTTTCATCAGTGTTTGTGTATTTAATGTGTGGCCCAGCGACACCAAAGTGTCGGACACCCCCGAAGGGTCTGCTGAGCATCCTTGGAGTGCCACGCTCGGTGCCAGGTGCCAGGTCCTTAGACAGAGTGCGGCCCCCAGACAGGCAGGGGAGGGAGGACGTGGTGAAGGCAAAACAGCAGGCGGAAAGTAAGCACCTGGATTTTGAAGAGGAGGAGACTATGTGGAGTGGAGCCGTGGGGGGAAGTTCACGAGGATGGGGTGAGGGGGGCTTTGGTGGGCTTTGGCGGTGTGAAACGTGGGACTGAAGGAGACCCGTGAGAGAGGATGGCGTGTGGGTGGCGATAGTGCAAAGGCAGGTCGAGCCAAAGGGGAGGGAGTAGCAGTGTGTAAGGAAGCCCTCAGCCAGTTCAAGCAGGAAAGGCTTCCGTGCGCTAATTCCTTCACGAGTCCGGAGGGCGGGGGGCTTCGTGTTGCGGACCCCACAGCTAGAGAGGCCCTCGGCGCCGCGCAAGGTGGTCCCTGTGCACATCCAGCAAAGGAGGGTTTATCATCCCCAGAAGTCCCAGAAGCGTCTCTCCTTGCATTTCATCGGCTCACACTGGCATGGTGCCAGCCTGTCGCTAACCCACCCTGAGGAAGGCCGTGGGACCCCAGGACGGGCTGACGCGGGTGGGTCTCGGACTCAAGCCCGCCTCGGGATAACCTAGGGGCACGTGTGGAAAGACACGAGGCTGCCCCGTGTTGCCTTGGCGTTTCTGAGGTCGGAGGCCTGCGGTCAGACAAGGCACCACGTGGTGCCGGCACCTCTGGCAGGGATCAAACTTTGAGGACCACTGTCTTAGCATACTCACTGGTGGTGGACAGAGGTCGGGTGTCCACCGCCACGTCCCCTATGCATGGGGCCCCCAAATGTCCTGGCGCAGTTCCTGCTTATGCCTGTGAAGCCAGCATGGCCACGTCCCCCTTGCTTTCAAAGTGCCTCGGTCATTCCCACATAAGTCACAGGGCCACCTTACAGGAACAGTTCTTGACATTATTTTCACTGAACATTCTCAACAGAAGAACTCATTTTACTGACTTCTAAGGCATCAATTGCAACTAACTCATTTTATGTCTTAAGTTTTTGACTTAAATTTTTTATAAAAACAGGAAACATTTTTATTAAGCTAAACCATCATATTTTAAAAACTTGGACTATAATGCAGCTCATGATAAAACAGAGTTCAGAATTAATAAGTCGTGTTGGCTGTTAATTACTTCTGGTTCGGCCAGGACTAAGTTTCTCTTGGAAATTTATTATGTCTGGCTGTCATCACAGGGGCCATGTGCTTTCTGGAAGAAAAGTAGTGAAAAAATGTCCCTGTTTTTCTTTCTTAATCTAGTTTCTTTCTCTTGGCTTTTTCTACCTGAAGGTTACCAAAGACGAGGTTTGACATGGTCTCACGCATTGGGCACCTTCCATTTTATTCATGGGATCGGTGCCAACCTCTTTCAGGCTCTTTAAAAACTGGTAACAAGCGGTTTCGGGGGTGCAGTTTAAGAGTTTGATTAAACCACTTCCTCCCAACCTCACACAGAATCGTCGACCAAAGCAAAATCCCGATGAGAATCAGCCACATCTCATCGTTCTTCGCAAAACCGAGAATTGTGAAATTTCACTGAATCCAAAATTGTTTGAATGCTGTCGTCTTAAGCCTTTTACAAGACTTTTGTTCTTATGCCAAAATAACCACATACGGTTATTTTGGTTTCAATTCTTTGAGAGGACAATTTGAGGAGAATCTGGTAGAAGAGCAACAAGTTTGCGGACGGCAGACTTTTTGAGCTGGAGAGATCCTAGCACTCTCCGGTTCTAAACTCCCGTCCACGCCAGGAACCTGCTCCCGAACACCACAGACAGGAGGTTTCCGAGCTGAGTTAGTACTTCCAGCGACAGACGTGGCCTGGCCCCCGAGAGCCCCCGGCTGGGTGGGTTCTTTGCGGGGCTGCTCTGGCCGCAAGTTTTCTCACGGTGATTTACAAGGCCGTCCCACATGTTTACTTTAGGGGACTGTGTGCCGTGCTATGGACCGAATGACTTCTCCCAGAATTCACGTTCAAGCTCTAACCCCCTAAAAGACAGTGTTCAGAGAGAGGGATGTTAGGAGGTGGTTGAGATTAAGTAAGGTTGTCGGGGTGAGGCCTAATCTGACACGTTGGCGACCCCGTAAGGAGAGGAAGGGAAGGAAGCCTCGCTCTCTCCCTGCTGCCTGCACCGAGGAAGGCCAGGCGAGGACGTCCGAGAACAGGGCCATCCGCGAGCGGGGGAGAGAGCTCTCTCCAGAAGCTGGACTTGACCCTGGACTTCCAGCCTCCAGAGCTGTGAGCAATTAGTTTGTTGTTTAAAATGCTTTGTTGCAGCTGCCTCAGCTAAGACAGACCATGGGCGTTACCTTTTCTACGCCAGAACTTCCAGCTCTCACGCCCGCCCGAATACTTATCTTCTTTAACCTGGAAATTCACAACGAGTTCCATCTTTTCTTTATCTGATACAGTTTCCAGATTTCTGCCCCGATGGCTCGTTGCAAGATCCCGCCAGCTGGCGTCAGTCTCATAAAGGGATGCTGCCTGGAACCGAACGTCACGCCGTGTAAATGCATCCTGCCCAAGGTGAAACACGCCAAGACACTGTTTTTATGGGCTGGATTCCCTGTCTTCTTGTGGGTCATACCCATTATGTCGGTTTTGGTTTTCCAGAAAACACATTCTATACAGGTTAAACTTGTAGTCACCCCAGATCTGAATATTTTTGATGAGCTTCATCCTGGGCCCTGCAAATAACCAGGCGCTTGGGTGACCGTGTGAGACCATATGAAACGATGTAGAAGTTTAAAGGAAACCATTATTTACCATATAGGTGTGAACTCCAGGAGCCGGCTGATTTACATACTATGCAAACCAATCGCATGCTGTGTTGGAAGGTGCCTAAGCTGTGACAACGAGAAAGAACGGAGCAGGAGGGGGGCTCGGGGAGTGCGTGTGGACACACACGGCTCCCGTGGACACAGCGGCTGCTGCTTCTGCTTCTGCTTCCTCCAGCCCAGCCACGAATAAAGTGTTTAACTTAGAATTTATCACATATCCCACACGTTTACCATCTCTAATGCAGGGTGACCATAGGTGACGATCATTAATGTAGCTTAGGACATGGTTGCTGAGTTATTCGTTTAGAATAACAGCTTGGGATTCAATTTATTAGTGGCATATCTGATTTGGCAAATGCCTTCATTTAAGCAATTGATCGATGTTCCATCATTTAGTCAATGATGCACGGCCTGTTACACGGAAGGCCGAGTGCACGCACACGTGTTAGACTTGGTACGGAACTCCCGGGGGTTTACAAGAGCAGCAGGAAATGCCTAGGGGTGTTACGAAGCTAAAAATGACAAGGTTTTCCAACCCAAAGCCCACAGCTGTGGTGGAAGCCTCTTTCTCTTTCCCTCTATGATCACGTAGGACAGTGTTGTCCGGCCCCACGTGACTCCTGGGGCGAGCAGATCAGCGGGTTCTCCTCCCTGTGTCTGTGAGGAAACTGGCTATTCCAGGAAGACAGGCACCTTGCCCTTAGTCACTTAGGGAGTGTCCTGAGTGGAATGGAAACCTTGGGTTGGCGTCCTTGGCTAGCAGTGATCTGGCCAATTAGCATAAGAGGGCACATACAGCCAATGAGCACCAAGCCCCGGCCGCAGGTCTCTCTGGGGGCCAGGGCGGTCACTGTAATGTGGGTGCAGACCGCTCCTGTTTCTGGGGTTCACCTTGTCAGGGTCAAGAGGGCTCAGCTACAGAGAGGTCTTGGTGAGCTGCAGGTCGCCTGTCTGAGTGGGGGGCTGAGCCCGCCCCCGGGCCCCGACTTGGCTACTAGCAGGAGGCCCCAGCTTCCTCCTTATCACCCCACTGCCCCTGGCTGGCTGCTCCTTCCCCTCCTGCTTCGCGATTTCAGAAGAAGGAAAAGGTAACCACAGAAGAATTCTAGATACGTGACCTCGACCATGTAGCTTTGGGGAATGCCCTGTGAGGCCTTATTTTGGACATTACGTGCTGACATGCATCCTGGTCAGAAAATAGTCATGGCGTCCGACCCCAAGGAGACGCATTAAAGTTCCCGGGGAAGGACATCACAATACGAGTCTCTCAGTCCTGGCTGGTGTGGTCCAGGGGACTGAGCGCCAGCCCGTGCACTGAAAGGTCACTGGTTCGATTCCCAGTCAGGGCACGTGCCTGGGTTTCGGGCCAGGTCCCCGGTTGGGGGCGTGCATGAGGCAACCAACTGATGTTTCTCTTGCACATCAGTGTTGCTCTTTCTCTCTTCCTCCTTCCTTTCCCTCTCTCCGAAAAGAAATAAATAAAATATTTAAAAAATGAAAATAATAAAATATGAATCTCTGCCTCTCACCCTCCCCCACCCACCCGCAGGAGGGGCGGGGCCGGCCCAGGCTCTCGGCCCTGGCTGCGCACTCGGACGCCTGCACGTTTGTTTGACAGCGTGCCCAGGCCTGGGGCCCACCGCCAGGCTCTGCGGTCTCAGGCACAGTCCTGACTGCGGTGTTTCTAAAGGCCCACCGGCTGGCCGTGTGCTGCCGAGGTCCCTGTTACTGCCAAGGGAGGGTCTGGGCCCCCGCTCCCTGCTCTACCCACTGCTCCCGCTCTGGGTGTGTGACCAGTAGAGAAAATCTGAGAGCATCAATCCAGTCACTCCCGAGGAGTGGCTCACACCCAGCCGCACAGCCTCACCTGAAAAGGTGTTGAAACGCCAGTGCCTGGCCCGACACCAGAGCTGCCGCGTCAGACTCTCGGGGCCCGCGGCCGGCTGGGAATCTACGTTCAGAAACGCCCTGTAGGTGAACGTGACACAGAATCAGATCTGAGATCCACAGTCCCAGCCCAACCTCTGGGCTTCTGAACGTGTAGTTTGAGTGTGGTTGAGTTAGACAGCTGTCCTTTCGGTAAAGAGGATATTCTAGTTACAAACCAGGGCACGCACCGGCTTTGTTTCGAGGAAGGAAGTGTGCCAATGGGAAGTCAGGCACTCCCACGAGGGCCCTGGGGGTGAGGGCGGAGGGTCCAGACACAGGATCCTCCCCAGGAGGCCACAGTGCCCGGGGCGGCCTCCTTCTCCCCTTGAGCTACAGCCCTTTTTGCATTGACCTTGAGTTTGCCCTGTAACCTTCTCCAGGAAGGCTCTTGCCCACGATCAAACAGGACCTTCCAAGACAGTGAAAGCAGCTCAGCAAACAGAGCCCGGCGCCAGCCACGGGGGCTGGGAAACCAACGTGCACGGAGCGAGGACGGCCCTGAAAACCCGCTGCCCGGCTGCTACGGTCGGGGAGTCGGGGCCGAGGAGTGACGTGTCCTGATCCACGTGGTCCCTCAGGGACCCCTCTGGCACCGAGAGAACCTTCAGGTGGGGGTCGTTGGGGCGAGTGCGTTCCGACGCCTTCACTGCGGCGTAGGTCCCACTTCCAGTCCTGTCGGTGAGGATCTGAGCCTCGTCCTCACGCAGAACCGTGGGATCAGAGACGCAGCCTCCTCATCGACAAACTTTCCTGCGTCGCCAAATTTCTCTCCGGTGGGGGAATTTATTTTTTCCCCAGACGCCGCAGATGCCGCGGGATGAGGCTGAAGCAGATCCGGGCGGGGCGGCTCCCGAGCCCACGGGCTTTCAGGGGCTCACAGACTCCCAAGGAAGGCCTTGCTCTCACGGAAGCCGTGGCTCGGGTCAGAACGCGGCGGCAATGATTCAGTCTGAGATTTCATGTCAAGCCACAGGAACTAAAAATGCAAGTCTGTTCCCCAGCGTGAAGCACAACCTGTCATCTTAATCCATTTAACTTCCTCAAATCGCAGTCTTACTCAAATCGGCCTGTTTCTTCACTGAGCATGGATGAGTTTCCTCTGCGGTGACTGTCACAACCTGACCCAGTGACTTGTCAGGCCTTCCGCGCCACCCACCCCGCCTGCTCCTTCAAGGAACGGTCACGAGGGAGCAGAACTGGCCTAGGGCAGAGTGCGGGCTTGGAACTGATGACCTGGGTCTGCATCTACCGGGGGCCTTGTCAGGGGGTTACTTGCGGGGCTCACCTGGTGAAACGTGGATGCTCTCGGCCTGGCCTCATCACATCAGCCGTAGCAACGGGGCCCGGGTGTCGGGGGGCTCGGTAAGTGTCTGCTCTTACCAGAGGGGCTGCTGCGAAACGGCAGAGATCAGATCTGGAGGCCGAACACCCTGGCTCAGCTCCTGCCCCTGCCACGTGTGAGCGGGGTGCCCTGGACCTCTCCGTGCTCATGTTTCCTCGGTTTAAAATGGATATTGTCTCCCGCACTGTCACGGGAAGGATGTGAATCTCTACATGCAAAGTGCTGGAACGGTCACGGGCACACGGCGAGCCGGGGTCAGACCGTAGTGCTGCGCCACGGGACTCAGGAGCTAGATGCCGGTCAGGCCCTGGGAGCGATGGGTCCGGGACCCGATCCCACGTGGATTCGGGCTGGTATTACCCTCCTCCGCTGGTGGCCTGGTTAGACGGGCCACGGCATCAGAGATAGAGCTGAAAGCAGGTCCAGAGAGAGCGGGACAGCGCGCCGCAGGTCAGCTCCCCACACTTGCTGGGCGCCGGCAGAGAGGGGGTGTGAGGCTGGCCTGCCACATTTTAAACACTTAAAAGTTACGGGGCACGTTAAAAAAACTGCCAAGTGAAACGCTCTCTGTCCTCCTATCTCCCCAACAACCGGGAAGTTGAGGTCAGAATGAAGAATTCCCAGAGAACCAGCCCACACGGAGGCAGAGCGAGCCAACGCCCAGTCCAGCCTCCAGCCTCTCCCTCCGTCCAGCACCTCCCTGGCCCCAAGCCAGTGTCCCCGCCCCTCCTTGCCCTGTGACCAGCTCCCTGGCAATCTCCAGGGGCTCCCCGGGCAGATGTTCTGCCAATTCACCTGGGCTCTTTGGGCAAAAAATCCCAGAGTCCTCGGTATCAGGAATTAATTCTGCAGGGGTGCTGCTGCGGACTGAATGTCTGTGCCCTTTCCAAGTTCATATACCGAGTCTTATGTGGCCGTTTTAGTTGTTAGGGCCTCTGAGGAACTAATCAGGTTAAGTAAGGTCAGGAGAAGAGACCCCAGAGAGCTGGCTTCCTCCTTCCCTTCACATGCAGGCACGGGAACAGGCCACGTGACCACAGAAAGACCAGGGGGCCATGATGGCCAGGGACTGAGTGCTCACCAGACACTGTCCGTGCCGACCCTGATCTCGGGCGTTTGGCCTCCGGGGTTGCAAGAACGTGCATTTCTGCTGTTGGAGGCCCTGCTGGGTGCGCCCAAGGCCCTGCAGACTCCCCGACCTGTGTGGAGGAGAGAGAATGAGTGTTGAGCCCCTCTGAAAAGGGGCCTCGGCACGGGGACCCCCTCAGCCCCAGAGGCACTCGGGGAGAAGCAGAGCAGCTTGGGGTTTCATTCACACTTGCTCAGGTAGAGAGACTCCGCATGGGGATTCAGGCTGAGAGTTGGGAGGTCCTTGGCCTTTCTTGTCCAGCTGGAGACACGGGGTCTGCAGACTGCCCACAGGCCGCACAGAAGCCTGCTGAGAGGTGGGGCTCTGAACTGCTAGGTGGGTACCGTTTTATCTGTTCCTAAGTCTCCCTGTTTGGGATTACCTTTCCCAGCTCCTCCGAGCGAGCCAGAAGCACTCCGGAGGAGGCTGAGAATCGCTGCCTCTTCGCAGGCAGGGCTGCTCAAGCAGCTGGTTGAAAAGCACATCCAGTTACCATGTAATTACTTGCATGTCTCTTGACACTTATTAACTAAAGAAAAGGTACGTAATGGCATTTTTGGAGTAAGGCTTTGCTTGGGTCCTTCTTCGCTGTTTTTCGCCTCAGCGAGGTGAGCAGGTGACTCGCAGCAGACGCAGCCCTGTGCGGTCCGAACACAGTGCTCGTTCACATCAAAGGTCTGCTCCGGCCACACGCAGGAAGCACTCTGGACGCTGAGCAGAGGGGGCCCCGCTGCAGCCCAGCGACGGAATGCGTACCCACTCCCCTTCCTGAGGGCCACACTCAGAACTGGAGACCAGGGACAGTCCTTCCAGGCGCGGAGAAAGCGCTCATTATAATAATCACTTTCACTTCTCTGCGGTGTTTTTGTTTTCACTTGGGTCGACTGGCCATGCGCTCGTCTTGCTCCTGTGTGAGGGGCAGCAAATGTCAGGGTTGGCCCGGGGCTGAGCCACCGGGAGAAGGGGTCCCTGTGCTCCAGCTTCCGAGCCCCTGCAGCGTGCTGTGGAAGCAGCCGGGCCAGGCACGGGACGCACCTCAGCTGCCCTCATCAAAGGAAAGGCCCTGAAGGCAGAAAGCTGGGGTTTTGTCTGCTCCCGACAGGGCTCTCAGCCTGTGGGCGTCCTTGGCTGAGAGCCACCCCCCTCCCCCTCGGCCCTGCCCTCCTAGGAAAGGGCCCTGGGCCCTGCTCTTGGGGCTGAGGGAGGGAGGAAGGGGATCACTTACCACACCTGGTTTATCGCCTGGAGGAGCAAAAGTCACTCAAAACAATGTTCCAAGTAATTCTGCTTAAAACATTGAATGTTCATTGGCTTCTTCCTGACTATACAAAAAGATCGTATGGATTGTCTTTGAGAAAAATCTAGTAGGTGCAGAAAAGTATAAAGAGGAAATCAAACACACCCATAATTCCGCCTCTGCAGGGTCTTCGCTGTGGGCTCCTCGACGCGTTTCCTCAGGTCTTCCCGGTCTCTGTTTAGAACCCTTAGACTCACAGTAAACATACTACTTGAAACCCTTTTAAAATTCAGTATATACTATTGCACTTCCCATGCCATTAATCATTTAAAAATATGTATGTTTATTTTATGGATGCACTACCATTTATTTAAATACTTTTCTTGAACACTTAGGCTTACATCTAAGTTTTCGGTTTTATAAATAATTCTAGAATCAGTATTCTTAACACGATTCTCTAGTTCTGTCTTTAAGGTCCTCGGAACCGACTCTTGGAAGTGGAGTTATTGGGTCAAGGACGACAAATTCTTTTAAGATCCTTGATACTTGGAGTCAAACCGCTTTTCAAGAGGTGTTGCCAGTTCACTCCACTGGCAGTGGCGGCGGCAATGGCAGCGGCTGTTCCCCCACGGCCAGCCCTGGGGTCAGGCCCCCGCCCCCTCCCCCCATCAAAGGGTCTGCGACTGAGCCCAGCTCGACCACTTCCTGCCGTGTGTCCCGGAAAGGCTGCCTGACTGCCCTGTGCCTCGGTTTCTCTCTGGTTTAGCGGGCGGAGCAGCGCTGCTGCCTCACAGAGCCGTGATGAAGTGGGAACACTGCCAGTAAATACCTGGAAGGGTGCCCAGCACGCACAGAACTCAATAAATTCCGACCTGTCGCCATTAATCCAGTTCTCTTCCCAGCCGATACGCCAGCAGCTCTCACTGCCGCACGAAATCGCACTCTTTGGTCACCGGCCCCTTTCTGTGTGTTCCTGCCCCCTGACCACGCCCAGCGGGGTGGGCGTTTGCGTGTGACAGCGTCGATGGCGATCTTCATCTATGAAGGATTTTAGCCTCATGCACGTCCCCTACACTACAGCTATTTTTCACAGTTTTAAATTTGCTTTTAATCTGGATGCAGTCAAATGCGATGTTTTCCTTCACGTTTTTTTCCCCCATTGCTTCTAAGGTTAGCGGTCTGGCCCTCCTCCCCTGAGTCTGTGATACATAATGTACCAAATGGAGCTTTGCTAGTCCACGGGCAGGTTCGCGACTCATTGAAAGATCCTGCTTTCGTCCATGCAACAGTGTTTCAATCATTCCAGCATTCTACGGGTGTGATGCCCGATAGCTTCTTCTTTCAAAATTTCTCAGAGATCCGGGGATGCTTTTTCTGTCAGCTTATTTTAACACCATGCCGTCAAGTTCCCACATGTGAAAAATCCTTTTAAGTGGATTGAGACTAAACCTCCAAATCACTTCCGTTTCGGGAATGTGGGATAGTCCTTCATTTATGGTGACTTGCTTTACAGGTTTGCCATCTCTTCCTCCCTCCTGGTCTCTGGGCCCCTCTGCCCCCCACGACCCTCTCTCCTGTCCCCAGAACATCACAGTGGCCTTTCACCTCAGGGCCTTTTCCTTGGCGACGACTCCTGCCTGGACACTCTTCCTCCGGCCTCCTCCCCCACCGCCATGTCCTCCCCTTCGTCGCGCTGCCAGGGCACCTTGTCTGCGTTCTTCCGGCGCACGCCCCCCAAGGCTGCAGCAGCCTTGTTGGTTTGCGTCCCGGACTGTACCCTCTACGACGGCAGAAATGTTGCTGCGTTTGCGTCTGAATCCCCAGAGCCTGGAACGGCGGCCCAGGGGCACTTGAAAAACTCCCCAAACAGATCCACGCTCAGAAACACGGGTGCTGCGGGCCGCATTCATGCTTGTCCACGGTGGGCTTCAGCGCCGTTTTCTACGGCATCCTAGAGAACGCCGCTGTCCAATGGCACTTTCCGAGGGGATGAGAATGTCCTAGGTTCGTGCTGCCCAATACAGGAGCCAGTAATGGCTAGTGAGCACTTGAAAATAGGAGAATCTGTACTTTAACTTTAATTAATTTGAATTTTAACCTCCCCATGAGACCAGTAGCTCCTAGATCGCACAGCATGGCTGTCGATAGTAACTGACACAGGGACACTCGCCGAGGGTCAAAACCCACTGCAAGTCACAACGGTCAGTCTCCCTGTGAGCGTCACTGACTCGGGAAGCCATTCTGCAGCTGCTTGAGTTTAAGGCAGCAGATTCTAGGCCTAGCACAGAAAGTCCCATTCCCCTGGCTTGCGCCCAAGCCACACAGCTAACTGGTCATTTTTTCCCCTCCGAGTGTAGAAGTAACTCTCTAAGCTCCCCGCCCCCCCGCTAGGCTCTGGGAAGCCACCGCTCACTGAGCACTCACTGTGCGCCACGACAGGATACACCAAGCACCTTGAGGTATCCTTCTCTGCGGTGCCTCCCAAGAAGTAAATAACTTTAGTTCATTCACCTACTTCTTCAATTACACTGACTAAGTGTCTGTGAGGTTCCGAAGGCCGTGCTGGGGGCCGGGAGAGGCTGTGAACTCAGGGCAGCCAGCTCCGCGGCATGGGAGAGAAGGGCACCACCGCACCCTGCTCTAAAAAGACTAGAGTCGGCGTCCCTGGAACTCTGCTGCGGAAGGTTCCGGAGCCAGAGCAGCTGAGGTTCAGCCGCGAAGCTGCTGCCTGGGCCCAAGGGAAAGAGACACAGTTTCCAGCGCAGCCTGGGCTGTGTCAGAAGAGGATGTGTGTGTTTTCCAGGGAGCAGCAGACGTGGCCACGAGTAACAGCCTCGGCTCTCCGCGGTGGCCCCGCTGTGAAATTCAGAGCGAGAACTCCCATGGTGTTGGCCTGTGACTAATGCTGCTTGCTCTTTACATAAATAAACAGTGCACTTTCAGGTGATCAGATAGTAAAGCATATTCGATTTGTCAAAACAAAGCCGGGAGGCGAATGCTTGAGGCCAACAGGTGACTGTCTCAAGGTCCCACATCTGCCGAATGCATTCTGCTCCTGTGCATTCGCACGAGGCGGGCGCCCCAGACGTGAGCCAGGCGCCAGGCGGACCCTGGAGGAGACGTGGACACAGCCCTGCCCTCCTGGGGCTCACAGCCCGACGGGAAACGCGCCCACAGGTTCAGCGCCACAGTGAGGCCCGCCTCCGCGCCGCGGGGGAAGCCCACGGCTGGGGCTCAGGGGAGCCGCTGCTTCGGGCGGTGGCACCGGGCCGGCCGGCCGCCCGCCCTGCCCGCCGCCGGGCAGACCCTCCCGTGCGGCTCTGTCTCAGAGCGGCACTGCTGTAGGCACCCAAGCGAATGAAGTATTACTTTGAACTCTGTGCACATGGACGTTATCACAATCTCCGCCCTTGACATGGGAACCCAATTTTTTTCAGTCCTAGCTCCCTGAACCCCAGAAAGGCCCAGTGTCACTCAGACACCATTCAGACAGAGATAAGGCTTCTCAACACCTGGCTCATCCCACACCCAGGCCGGGTCACCGCCCCTGTGCACCCTTGGCAGAGACCCAGGTGGCATGGGGTCCGAGGGCCCCTCTGGCCCTGCCGGACTCGGGCTGGACCCGTGGGTTAGACCGCGTGGCCAGGTGCTTCCCTGCGCACGTTGCTCTGTTGCCGCCACAGGGCCCCGTGGTGGGACGCAGCCTCCCCAGGCCTGCCCGAGCCCACTGCCTGGGACGCCATGTGCGGAGCAGGCTGCTTTGAGGATTTGGGAGGGGACGGGGTGGGAAAGTCTGTGAGCATCAAGTGTGTTGGCCGCCACGCACACCGGCCACTGGTGTCACGGTTCAACCACAACGAGATGACGATTCCAACGCTCAGATCGCCACCGTCTGCGGGGCTGAAGGAGGCCCGGCCCACGCTGACCCTCACGGCTCCCGTGTCTCCGGGGCTCATGGAGGCACCGCCCCCCATCCTAGGCAACAGCCTGCCAGAGAGGGGCGAGGGTGGGCGGCGTGGAGGTGCATCGCCCGGCCTGGGGGGGCGCTGGGCACGTGCACCCCTGCCTGCGGGGCGGGAGGAAGTGGGGTCCCGTTCGCATCCCAGGAAGGAAAGAGCGTGGGTTTTCGGGAACCCCTGTCTGTCTCTGTCACAGAGTTTCTCCCCCTCGCCTCGGTTTCGGGAATCCCTTGGCCTCCTCCCGACAGGGACCCTTAGGTAGTGCCCAGCTCACGCCCACGGCTCCTTCTCCCTCATTTTAGTCCCTCCTTCCTGCTCTTTCCATTGCTGACTTTCCTCTTTGTTTTTCCTGAGAAGACTTATTTTAATGCTCTCCGATGGGCCGGTCCCCCCCGGGTCCCTGGGCTGTCACCACTGCCGAACGCCCCATCAGAGAACAAAGCTGGCGTGTTCTTCCCACGACACCAGATCTGAGGCCCTTTGAGAAACCATATGACACACGTCTGCGCTTGTCAAACTGACGTAAACATGTCCTTGGGAACAGGAGGCCTCGTGCCTGGAAGTACAAGATAAAAATAATCTGTGGCTCAGACCAAGTCCCCCGGGGCCATGTCTGTCCTCTGGGGGCTGCTCCTAGGCACCCCATCGCTCTAATATGAAATCCGAACCTCCCACATAGGATCAGACGTGTGTGTGCACGCGTGTTCTTCCCTCCTCTGCCACGTCGCTGAGCTGTGGCTCCCCAGATCCACCCGAGTGGCGGCGGACGGAGCGGGAGACCGAAGGACACCGTGCGGTGTTGCTGGCCTGGTCACTGTTCGCTTGGTCCTTTCCGGGTAAACGAGCCAATAGGTGCCTTCTCCCTTTTAAGCCAGTTCAAGGGTGGCCTGTCACCTACAACAAAGCATGGCGATTTCTGTCATCAGCATGACAGCTTTCCCGAAGTCAGTTTTTACTACCGGAGACGTGCCACTCCCCCGCATTATTTAACCTAACCGCGCACCTGTGTTCCAGCGCAGGGCACCTGGCTGCCCGGCCCCGGGTCTGGGTGAGCCTGCTCCCCCCTCCCCCACAGCCGTGCCCAGGTGCGGAAGGTGCGGGGCCCTGGCTGCACCTGGAAGAGGCAGGACCAAGCCCGGGATCTGCGAAATGAGGAGCTTTCCTGGGCACGTTTTTAAATGCACTTCTCAGTGGGTGCAGTTTTGGGGTGTGGGGCGGTTGAAGCAGGGATGTGACCCAGAGGGGTGACATCTGAGAAGGCTGCTGAGCCGCCTGGCACCAGGAAAACTCGGCCAGCTCGCTTCCTGGAGGTTGGGACAAAATTTACACCAAATAATGTCTACCAGGAGGCCTTTGAGAGAGGCCGTCAGGAGAGCCGAAGCTGTCTCAGGTCGCGACGAGCTGCCTGTCCCCCGCTGCCTCCCCCGCTGCAGAAAAGGGCCCGCTCTGAATGGAAAGGAAACACTTGCACCTCCATTTCCTCTTGGGCACAAGCAGCTCTAAAAAAAGCAGCCGGGTGAGCAGAGGCCCCACAGGGCTGTGGCTGCTCTGCAGAGTGATGAGGAAGCAGAGCCAGGGCTGCACAGAAGCCGTGTGGGGGTGGCGCCGCCCCCGGGCTAGCAGCGAAGCCCAGGGGGCAGGGCTGGGTGGGACCCCTCACCGCCCGGAGAGGCCTTCGTTTGTTCTTTCCCTTTGTCCCGGTTGAAATGAGCATTTTCTTCTATCTAAAGGCTGCTGCTTCTTTGCTTCTCACAGTTGGAAGTTCCTGTTTGCATTTCAGCACCTTCTTTGCCACCGTCAGCCACAGCAGGATCTGGCGTTCTTTTAAGGGAGGCGGAGCACAAAGTCACCCACAGAAACACCCGCCCAGGGTTGTCATTTGCTCTCCACCATCGTTCACAGACAAAGGGGCGCAGAACCCTGATGTGGTCCCTCCCTCTGGGCCTCGGCCGGTGAGGAAACAAGTGGGCCTTGGTCTCCTTTTTGTGAAACAGGCATCGGATTTGAGGAAAATGACCCAGGTGACTTCCAGTGGAGCTGGGTATGGCTGCCGACCTGTCACATAAAACTGCTGACGTTTGGTTTCTGATCTGGGGTTGATTTAAAAGGAATTGTTAAACATGACATTGTGGTTGTTGAATAGAATGTGTTATGGTACGTTCATTGATTAAATGCTAATCTCCATCAATATGAAAGAATCCATCGACCTGACTAAATGTCAAGTATAACCCACATTCTTACAGAAGGTTCAAGAGTCACTGCCTCTAGCCCGGTGACCTCAGGTTGACAAACACCGGAACATACCTTTGCCTACCTGTGTCCTGTGACCTGTCCCACACTCCGGTGTGCACCATGCTCCAGGGCACGGCAGCTCGTCACGAACTCCTGTCTGTGGACGCGTCCGATCGGACCGTCTCGGCCATGCAGACCAGGACGGCGGGCGGCTCGGGCGTCCAGCCCGTGGGAATGCTCGGGGCGGCGTTGCTACTCGGAGACCAGGTCTTGGTGAGCTGGCGGCGTCCTCCCTGGGGCCCCAAGTGCAGCTCCACCGGGTTCTCCGGTTGTGTGAGGCTGTCCAGGGTCATCCACGCCCTGGATGCCCAAACAGACTGCACGTCAGCACGTCCAGAGAGGTTTACAATGCTTCTCAACTTATTTTTAAATACGGTAAAATTCAAATTTCAGGTGTCAGGTTCTAGGAGTTTTGACAAATGCTTGTTAACACCACCACAGTTCAGCTGGAAAAGCAGCTCATCGCCCCTCCAAAAATTCCCTGTGCTCCCTCTTTGTACCCAAACCCGCCCCCCTCCCTTAAACTCCGGAAGCTACTATCTGTTCCCTGTCACTGTAGCTGCAGAATGACACTCTGCAGGATGTCATCTGAATGGAACACAGTAGGGGAAGTGGGTCCCTCCCTTTGGTGTAAAGCCCCGGAGATTCCTCCTGGTCATTGTGCATCAGAAGTTCCTTTTAGTTCCTGAGAACTAGTCCACTCTTGGGGTGTGCCACAGTCTGTTTATATGTCCCCAGCCGAGAGGCACTTGGTCATTCCGGGTCCAGGTGATTGGGAAGAAAGCCACTGTCACCGTTCACACAGTGTGCCCACACGTTTTCCATTTTCTTGAGTAAACAGCTAAGAGCAAGATACCTGGAAAGTTTTGAAAATATTCTTATGTCCACCGAATTTCAATCTCGTGGATGTGGGGCCTTGGACTATGTACTCAACAATAAAATAAAGAAAACAATTTTCAATTAAAAATAACACTCGGCAGATGTGACTTCTTCCTGGGTAAGAAGACCCTTTGGGGTCACGAAAGGTCTTACAGAGAGACGCAGGTGGTGGTTCGTGGCAGCGTGAGTGTGCCAACTGCCATGGAATTGTACACTTCAAAATCGTTCATGGTTAATTTTAGGTTATACGGATTTTAACTCAATTTAAAAAACTAAAACAAAAATGCTCCCCAGGTGGTTTTGACGTTTGGATGCCCTGACTCGGGGAGGCTTTTCTGGGTGTGGGGGAAACTACTTTTTTGGTGGGGGAACATTTGGATACATATTACATTGGATATTGTCTTTAATGTATCAACTTGTGTGTAAAAGGTCAAAGTTCCAGAGTAGTATGTGGAAGCACAGAATTAATATGCTCACCTATCCGTCCATCCACCAATCTATCCATCGATCCATCCATGCATCCATTCATCACCCACCCACCCGCCCAGGCAATAATCATGGCGCCCTCCTGTGTACATGCTGTTTGACGTGCTGTGCCGTGTGTGCTGGGAAGGAGAGGGGAAGAGACAAAGATGAAGAAGATAAATCACAGCCTAATTGTCTGGGATTTGTCATCTGAGGGAGAGCTGGAGCTCTCGGCTGCCCCCACAAGGAGGATCCCTGGGGAAGTCAGGCTCTGGGGGGACAAGAAGGCACGGGATCGCATCTGGCCAGCTGTGTCCCGGGCATCTTTCCCCGGGGCTGTGGTTCCTGCGCCGCGGCCTGGGGCTGGGACAGTGGACATGCCAGGCTATGTCCAGTCTTTAGTGAAGCCCTCTCTGTGGGGAGGATGGTGTCACTGTGGACAGACGAGGGGCTGAACTCTATTTACAGCTTCTGGTGACTCATGAACATGCCACCTTCGCGAAGGCCAGCCGGGGGGCTCCTGTTACCTCCCGCAGAGCCGCTCGCACAGCAGCGCGCTGACGAATCACAGAGCAAATTGTCCGTGAAACTTGGCACCTCCCAGTGCTCGACCACAGGCGGGGTTTGTGTTAAGCGGGGGAAAGAATCCACTGGCAGTCTTCCGAAGTGATCTGGAAAATATGTTACCCGGCCTTCAAAGGCATTTCCGTTCCCGGAAGCTTCTGCACCCGCCGTGACTGTGCCGGCTGTGACGTTTCCACCCGAGGGGCCGCCACACTCACCGCTTAGGTTCCAACCGAGACGCCGTGGTCGGAGGTGAGTCTGAGCTTTGTGGGGAGGCGCAGGCAGGGCTTTGAAGCTGCTGCGCTCTTATCAGTTTGGTCTGAAAAACAATGTGCGTGGTTAAGCGTGTTGAATACCCGCCGCTTTCATGAAGCTTGACTTCAGACTGTCACCAGGGCAGGGAGTGAGTGGGGATGGCTGGGATCGAGGCCTGCACTGAAACGAACCCAGGCCGTGGGGAGACACTCCGCCCCCCCAGAACCTGCTGGGGGGCGGCTGCTTTGGAAAACAATTCGCTGGTCTCATTACATCAAACGTACGCTCAGCACAGCAATTTTCAGCCAGCACGCCCCAAGAATTTTTAAAACATGCAGTCAGTACCTGACGGTTTAGTGAGGGGCACTGACCTCATTCTTAGACCGTCCAGTAAAAAATGGCAACAGCCACACAAAGCTGTCCAGAGTGAGTGAGTCAATATCATACCTATTAGTTGTCAGGTTGGCAAAAACGATGTTTTTAGGTGTGCTGCAGAATTTTAGTCATTAGGCTACGTGTGCCGAGTGACGAAAAAGGTCGAAAATCTCTGATTGAGCAGATCTTCGGAGTAAGCCGAGAGGAAGCAGACCATGGCCCCAGGCAGGGAGCCCTTCGGAGGAGGGGACAGACCCTCCCGGTGGGAAGCAGCGACTCCCAGTGGGGGGTGGGGCACTGTGGGGCCCGAGGGCTGGGGAGGCAGCAAAAGGCAGCTGGAGCCCCGGCGCCAGGCTGGCCTCCACACCAAGACCACAGGAGACTATGAACGCGCGTGAAGAGGACAGCAGAATCAGACGTCCCCTTCAATGGCTGTCGGCCAGCCGGAGGGGGCAGGTCCCCCGTGGGGAGGCTGCTGAGGGTCTGGGAGAACTCACAGCAGTTTGGGCTTGGGGTGGGGCCTTGCAGAGCTCCCGACTGCCCCCCAAACCCCCGAGATGGTTTGTGCTGCTGCCTCTTCTATGACGCTACTTCTAATAGAAGCCAGGGTGACAAATTGTTCTTTTAAAACCAGTTACAAAGTACTCCCTTTGTGAGAAAGAGTGTTTGTCCCATTGAGGTCAGTTAGAGAGCGCAATAAAAAGTGTGTGATGTCACCAGAACCAGCACGATCCTTACGATGACCTTTAGATGACACTCTGCACTCGGTTTTAAAAAGTGACCAAACCTCTGCTTGGAATGCAGTGATGTGAGGACTTTCTGACAACTAGGGCTGTAAGCCAGAGGAGAGGCTGCCTCGGGGCCGTGGGGGCCGAGCGGCACCCATGTGAGCGTGGGGACGCGTCCCCAGGAGGGGCAGAAGGCTGGGCAGATGACGGCGAAGGGGCCCATCCTGAAACCTCTGCCGCCGCACACCAGAGAGAACAGACACAGGTTCCCACTCCCTGGGAGCAGAGCACCACACCCCCCCCCAACACAGCCTGAAATGAAAAGCGGGTGACACCTGCTAAGAGCAAAGCTTAAAAAATCCGGGTGTTGGTTTCTGGAGGTTAAACATGGAATTGTAGCTGTTGTTTTGGTAAGTTCTTTGATTCTGGGACGGATGAGGCAGAACCACACACAGATACACACACACTGAAGAGTCTGTAAGTCCCGGAGCCGCAGAAGCAATGGGTGAGGAGCAGGACGAGAGTCTTTGGGACAAGAGAACAGTGGTTTCGACACCCCTGGTCTCTCTTCTGTGGGGTCGGCAGCCTGCTGCCCGTGGGCCCGGCCCTGCCCATTTCTGTGTGACCCGTGGCGAAGAACAGCTTTTACATTTCGTCTGAGTCGGTGAATTTTACATCTGATATAATTGCAGACTCACATGCAATCATAGGAATACAGAAAAAAATACATAAACTGGTTTATTAAAATTTAAAACTCATTTATGAAAGGATTCTATCAAGAGAATTAAAAGGCAACCCACAGAATTGGAGAAAATATTATAAATCATCTATCTGATATCTGATAAGGAATTACTACCCAGAATATGTACAAAATTGTTACAACAACCACCACAACAGAATGTGTGACCCTGTTTTAAAATGGGAAAGACTTAGATGAATATTTCTCCAAAGAATAAAAAATGGCCCACAAGCATTTGAAAAGATGCTCAACATCAATAATCATCAGAGAAATGCAAATCGAACCACAGCGAGCCACCACGTCACACGCTTCAGGACGGCCAGTGAAAATCAGGAAAATGAAGCGGCGAGACAGTGACCGGCATCGCCAAGGACGTGGAGAAACCGGGGCCGGGTGCCCCGCGGCGGGAGTGCGAGCCGCAAGCCGCGGTGGAAGGCGCTGCGGTGGATCTTCACGAAATTAAAAATGCAATTGCCCTGTGAGTCAGCAGCTTCACTCCTACGCACACATCCAGGAGGACGGAAAGCAGGGGCTTGAACATCTATTTGCACACTTAACACTCACGGCACGTGTGTCGCTGTGGCCGGAACAGCTCAATGGCCATCAGCGGGTGGAAAGATAAACAAAACGTGCCGCACACACGTAACAAAGTGTCACTCAGCTTTGCAAATGGACGGAATTCTGAGACGTGCTCCCTCGTGGGTGACCCTCAACCCCTCAGGCTGAGTGGAAGAGAGCAGACCCCAAAGGACAGCTACTGTGCGGCCCCTTAGGTGGGGTACTCAGAGCGCTGGGGTCTACAGAGGCGGCAGGCGCTGGGGGAGGGGCAGGAGGAGTTCTGTGTAACGGGGACGGGGTGTCTCTCCGGAACGATGCCGGCGGGGAGGGGAGTGCAACA
Source organism: Micronycteris hirsuta (assembly GCA_004026765.1). Lineage (NCBI taxonomy): Eukaryota > Metazoa > Chordata > Mammalia > Chiroptera > Phyllostomidae > Micronycteris > Micronycteris hirsuta. The sequence goes on along the minus strand of PVJI01020958.1, from coordinate 726 downwards.
CCGGGGGGCACGCAGTACCACCAACTTGCAAACCTAGAAACAGCCACAATGATACATTTCGTATCGGGTACGTTTTACCATGAGCAAAAAGAGGGTGTACAGAGAGTCCCCACGGACTCTGCAGCCTCTCCCCATGGCGACATCTCGCAAAACAGCACCCAGCCAGGAAGCCGCTGCCCCCACCCCCCCATCCGGCACAGGCATCCCCAGTCCCACGTGGGCTCCTTTCCTGGCACTTACATTTCTAGTTGATCGAAGACAATCAAAAGACTAACACCGTGTGACACGTGAAAAGTATTTTAGCATCCGTACGTTCAGTGTGGGTAGAAGACAGTCGCACACATTCGTGTCCACGAACTTTATGTCTCCTTTGGGGCAGAGTCACACGTTGTGGCAGAACGCAGCCACAAACAGGACAAGTCCACTCTCCCGTCCTTCATGGAAAACGTTTTCGGGCCCCGGCGCTGGAGTGCAATCAGCTGCCCCTCCCCCAAAGGTGTGAGTGTAAAATACCCCGGGGAGCCCACTGTAAACCAGGTATTACTTCAGGCAAAAGAACCATGATGGAAACGGTCCGTCCTCCAGGGTCGTGTTTATGGAACTTCACACCCAAGTCGGAGCCACTTGGCTTCGCCGGGGACCCTCAGTGTTCGAACAGCACTCGGCTCTCTTCACCACGGGACGTGTCGGGGGCTGCTTTCCTTCCCTCCTTCCCTCCTTCCTTCC